>CALNXK010000279.1:447500-495317 GCA_942486035.1 Porites lobata
CTAAAACAACAATCTCCGTCCTTAGCAATATGTTCTCTGGACATTGACCAGCTCTTTAAAATGTTGTCTATACGTTTATCGTGTTCATCGGTGTCTCTGTTCATGCTGAAATGACTGTTATAAAACAAAGTAATAGAAGTATTTAAATAGGGAAAGTGACGATGTGATATTTCTGTGCCTGATTCGCTGAGATTTACTAGACTTTGGAACGATGCCAAACTCATTTGCGCTCTGTCTAGAATATTGATTGCAGAAGAATAGTTCAAAGAGAATTTACCATGACTATCATCATCGTGAGTTTTCGCTGTCAATTCCGTTGTCTCAGTTACTTCATCTGCGTCAGAAGATACCAACCCTATTCCAAATACTTCCTTGGATGTTTCGCAAAGCCTTGTTCCGGATTGATCATATTCAGTTAGCTTGCTTCTTTCGTCACGTACACAGGTTTTCTCTGGCAATTCACAAGTTGACTTTTCCCCTTTGTTGTTTATGCGATCGAATATGATCATTAGCCAGGCATAAGCGAGACGTACTCCCACTTTACTACCACTAAGAAGATCACCTATCCACCTATGTAGTGCTTCATTTCTGTTAGTTCCTCTTCCCGGCGCGATTCCTGGTTAAACAAGCAATAAGAGGAGAACATGTTACTGGGAAAAGAGTTTACACTGGCAGAGTTAATGGACTCAGTGGCGGATCCAGGGGAGGGGCGGGGGCCCCCCCCAACCCTATTTTTAGACCAAACTGAGTCCCAAAGGGCCGAAAAAAATTTTTATGAGACCGGGCCCCACCATTATCTCGGTCTGGATCCGCCAGAAGGACTTAATAACCTTTTCCATATAAACTTTCAAGAAGGTATAATAACTGCTCCAACAAAGCAAATTTAACTCCAGAAAAGAAATAATTACTCGGAGGAGTTTATGTTCAGTGGTTTAACGAAGCCGCTATTTTAACTCCAAATAAGAGTTACTGAATTAACTCCCTCTCGGATTTCAGTAAATCTGAGAAGAGGTTAATTAAAGATAAGTATTACTACTCTCGTTTGGGAAGTTTTTTGTATAGGAGTTATTCGAACCCTGGTAGAAGAGTTAATGTAATCGATTATAAGCAAAGGCAACTTTTCCCAGTATAGCCCTAGCACTCCATTAGTGAGTGAATTACCTTGAAAAATTGATTTTTGTGCTAGCAATCCATACGTGAAAATTTTAGTAGGTAAAAAAACCTATCTGACAGCTAGATGCAACCTCGAGAATCGCTTTTTAAGTAATAACACCCGGTATCAGCATAACACTAGCGCTCGGTCAGTAAGGGGTTAGTGATTCCACCAAATATATTTTCACTCGCTTTCGGTGTTATTTTACATGAGCTACTGTAACCCTGGTAGGCGAGTTAATAAAACTGCCTATAGTGTGCTGGAAACCCTGGTAGATGCCGGTTCTCCAAACCTTGAAGCTATTTACGACCCCCAAAAAGTGCCGCCTTACTACCCATTTTAAGATCTGGCATCTAAACTCCATACACTTTTTAAGTCAACATCACTTCATGTTCCAAACTGGAGTGAACACCAACTTAAGATTGGGTCAGATTCACCTTGAGTGATAATATCTTGGTTTCCTATCTCATTCTGTCGTTCATAATTGGTCAAAAACTATACCCGTTTGAAAGACTACAACGGCCAAGAAACCTAAAACGCTTATATAGGACATATAGGGAATTACCCCCGGGTATCCTGCAAACCTTAAATTTTTTAAAAGCACATTGAGATAATGTAGAAAATAACATACACAAACGGCTAACTTTGTTTCAACACACCCGTCGGTATTACATTGGAATAAATGCCGGGGGCTTACATAAAGGTTAATGTTTACATCATTGCGAAACATACAGAATTGTTTGAAATTCTTTTGGTTTTAGCTGCCAAAAAAATAGCTAACCCAACTAATGAGTTCTCGAAAACACTCTTGTAAAACATTTTAAATTCAGTACCACTCAAGACAATTATTTGAACTCCGAATCCTGTAATCAGAATTGAGGAAATGTAACTTAAATGTAAAAAAAAGTGTTGCCTCGGATTTACGTTGATATCGACAAAACTCCGCATTAGTTTCCAATCTTCAATATATTCCCTGCAAATAATTTCAATTCCTGTGATTAAATTTAGTGCTTCGTTTGATGCCCGTTTGTGTGTATGTCGTGTTCAAAGATAGTGGGTATGATTTCAATAAAACCCCGCGTTCAAGAACCTAGAATTTAAGAACGTATTAGGCTAAAATTGTCGATTTAGACCCCCTTTACACAAGAACCTGTATAGGCTAGAATTTCAGAGTACATTCTTATGTTATCAGTAGATTTAAAACTAAAATTTAAAAATCAAAGAAAATAGGTGTAAAGTGCATATTCTGTCATTTTGGAGAAAATTGTCCATAATTGATATTAACGGATATATCACACCTACCGAAAATGAGTCTCTCTTTTCTTTAGAAAAAAAGAACCTATTTCAGAACCTGTTTAGCCTAATTTCCTTGCTTGTAAGCACCATTTACATTAGAACCTGTTTAGACTGTTTATGCTGACTTGGAAAAATCTAGGTTCTTGTACTCGGGGTTTTACTAAACTGTATAATCGGATTGGGCTGCCATAAACAGTTTTCTGTGCCACAACTTACCCGACAAACAGCCTTTCCTCATGTGCTCCTGGATTTTTCGCACTTCTTTTACAGCTTCCTCTGATAATACTGGCTTGCCTTTGTCGCTTTCAACGTTTTCCCACTTCTTCAAGAACATGTCGGCATTTTTTAAAAGAGTGTTTGGATCTGGAGTTTCTTTTGCACGCGTTTTCCCGACGTCAGAGGGATCTCTAAACATCAACCGTAGATCTCGTAAGCATCTACTATAGAAGGGGTGGCGCTTTGAAATTTTGGAACTTATTCGCTGAAATGCGTGGAAAATATCAAGTTTTACAGCCAGATCGGGGCCGAAAACCTATTGTAACTTTTTTCTCCAATGACAGCAGTTATCGATGTAAAATTCCTTAATACTTTTTTCTTTGCTGGACAATC
This sequence comes from Porites lobata, assembly GCA_942486035.1. Classification (NCBI taxonomy): domain Eukaryota; kingdom Metazoa; phylum Cnidaria; class Anthozoa; order Scleractinia; family Poritidae; genus Porites; species Porites lobata. Next base: position 450,559 of record CALNXK010000279.1, read on the forward strand.
TCTGAAAGAGTTGTTGCAGTAGGCCACGGACTTTTTCAAATCCTTGAGTCTGAGTTAGTTGCCAAGTCGCAATTTGCCCTCGTTCGTTCATCACACAGAACAGCGAATCGTACTGTCGAATCCACTTTCTATCTTCTGTTCTCTCATATCCTATACTGCTAGTTATATCGAAGGTGTGGTCGCAGGAAAGCCATTCCGCGTCGGCTGAAATCGATGTCATTCTTCTGACAAACAAATCTTCATTCAAATCAAAGTAGTGAAGGAAAAATTCAGAAATTGTATTTCTACTGGGACATTCCCGCTGCTGGTTGAACTCAGGGAAAGAAGAATTTATTACGATTGGATGGCTGGCACTGTAAAGTTTCAAGTCTTCTAAAAACTTACTTTCAAGTTTCAAGTGACGCATATGTATTCGCTCGAGCAAAATGTCGTTAATTTGCGAAAATGACAGTCCATTTCGCACCATTGACACAATCATATCGAGAAGCTCTCTTGTTACTCCAGTTTTGTGTGAAAGTAAGAAATGTATTCTTCCCTGACTATTAATCATGGCTAATATGGCGGGATCGTGGCCACTAAGTTCATGTCCGGCAGAACATCTATACACGCGACTTATGAGCAGAACCCTTCCAGACATACCGTAAATTTGCCTTGGCATTTGACGACGTAGCCGACCATCCTTCCAACCAATGGGTTTTAAAGAGATAACTTTACCATCTTCATTGCAGATGGGACACACAAATTCGGGTTGAAAAAAGTGCGGCAGCTGTTGGTGCGGCTCCCATAATATAGCATTTGGAAGTACATAGGAATGTGGCTCAGCAAAGCCATTCTGTGGTCCAGTCAGCCGTTGTTCTACCGGATCATTGTTGTAAGTGACATGCCTTTGAAGAAGTCGTTGAATAGCTTGTTTTAAAGCCAAATGGAAATCTTCATCTCCCATTGGAGAACACTCCTCGAAGCAGACGCATAGCAAAATTATAGAGAGAACGCCCTTGAAAAGTCGATGTGCCATTGGCGGTCTCCTCTTATTAAAATTGGGACGCTTTAAAAAATTTTTGTTGTGCCGCTATAATACATCCAGTCTTGCCTTAAGATAATTTATGTATTTTTTGTTAGCATTGTATTTGATTCTCACACATTACTTCCGGGCGGAAATAACACTTCACAAACCTCGACTAGCTTTATTACAAGTCGTATAATGAAGGGGACACTAGAGAATGGCTGTCCCTTCGTCTTTTAATTGTTATAAAAGACGTTTAGACTGCAAAACAGCCCGAAGTTATGCGTCGGTCACGAATGTGATGAAGACCTCTCGGGAAGAGAATGAGTCTGCATTGTCCCGTATTAATACAATGCATGGACGTCTTTAAATAAAGCAAATGACTTTCGTTTTTTTAACGGGCACCAAGGCGCCCGTGAACCAAATTGGGTTGTTCCGTTTAGGCATTCAGATTAGGTGAGCGACATTTTTAAGGACTGTGCATAGTAAGCCTTCTACTGACAGATTCTAGCGAAAACTAATTAACTTTGGCAAGTTAAGATCGGTTAAGTCGACTGTTGATATATTTTTTTACATTTTCTTTTTGTTTCCATTGCTTTTGCGCCTTCGTAGGTGCGATGACACCTCGAGTCCATCGATGCATATATTCTTTCACGCACAGGGTTATTACTCTACAATGAATGCAAAATCGAGTATCCAGGGCAAGTATTAAACTAGCAGATCTGTTCTATCGTATGCCTGTAAGTTGATAATTTGTTATGACATAAAAATTTTAAGAAACAATTTCATGAAGCAAATTGTTATGGGACATGAAACAATTTCATGTCCTACTCAAAATATGTGCATAGTAGGCAAATTGCTATCCCTCTAAGTGGATCATGTTTGTTCATTGTTAGACTCGAGCTAGTCTTAATTATAAACCATTGACCAAGTACGTTATGATGTGGGATGAATAAAGATAAACAAGATATGTCCATACAGTCTGGATGACTTATGTTTCTAGTTAGCTAAGTTTGTTTTTTAGCATAGTACAATAATATTATTGACAATTTTATACAATTTTATATGTGCTTTAAATTAATAAAGAAAAGAAATAACATCAACAGTTTGTCTTTACATCAGTTCCCTGATGCTAGTATTAACAGTGTCTCTGTAGGAAAACGATCATACAAAAGAAAATGAATATGACAAAAAGGTCAGGGGCACCCAACGACAATTTCGGAAAATTATCTGTTCGGAAGTACAATTTGAGGTCTAGAATTTTCGGATCATTTTCTAAAAAATTTCTTCCCTACCTCTCCTAGGATTTTCGAACTTCAAAAAAATCGTATAATTGCCCATTTTTAACGGATTGTTACCCTAAAAAGGTCACCTAGAATTTTCGGGAGCTTTTTTTCTGGCTGAAATTTTCGAAAAGGTAAATTTTGATCCCTATAATTTTCGGATCACTAAACTTTCAGCTAGGAAATCCAAACAGATGAAAAATTTTTAGGGGATAAAAATAAGCCTTTATCTACCGTTTAAATACTAAAGTACGTTCAACAATGCTATGTTTATGAGGTTTTGAACTATATTCTCGTTGAGTGCCCCTGAAAGGATGTAAACACGCTGAAGTTTTTCTTCCGGTTACCGGGAAGTCCATATAGCAGACCGTTACAGTAGTCGAGTCTGCTAGTGACAAAAGCATGTATTAATCTAGGTTTAAGTAAGCCGAAGCAGAGTCTGCTAGTGACAAAAGCATGTATTAATCTAGGTTTAAGTAAGCCGAAGCATCTACCAAACCTTTTAGAAAGTCTGCAAACAGTCTTCAAAAGTCTACGTCTGTAAATGAAACCGATACGTTTGTTCGACATAAAAGTGAGAACCCCGGTTTAAGCTTGTGGGCAATCCCAAAAAATCCACATCAATGTATTTTGCCCAAGAAAAGTCAAGGAAAAATCCTAACCCCTCTCTAACCAAGGTCTGGATCTGCCAGTGCTTGAAATTCCATTGTATGATCCTTGCGAAATTATCATGTCGTTTATATTCCTTCTGGGCTAACTTTTTATCCTCACTTACTAGATGACACGCAACACACTGTGTCGACTGTTCCTCTGTCCCCAACTGTTCATCTGTTCCTCTGTGCCTAAAGTTCCTCTGTGCCCACTGTTCCTCTGTGCCCACTCTTCCTTTGTGAGTCCTCTGTATTCCTCTGTGCCTACTGTTCCTCCATGCCCACTGTTCCTCTGTGCCCACTGTTCCTCTGTCCCCAAATGTTCCTCTGTACACACCGTTCCTCTGTGCCTACTGTTCCTCTGTGCCTACTGTTCCTTTGTGTTTAATATTCCTCACTGTTCCTCAGTGCCTACTGTTCCTGTGTGCCTACTGTTCCTCTGTGCCCACTGTTCCTCTGTTCTTACTGTTCCTCTGTGCCTACTGTTCCTCTGTGCCCACTGTTCCTCTGTGCCTACTGTTCCTTTGTGTTTAATATTCCTCACTGTTCCTCAGTGCCTACTGTTCCTGTGTGCCTACTGTTCCTCTGTGCCCACTGTTCCTCTGTTCTTACTGTTCCTCTGTGCCTTCTGTTCCTCTGTGCCCACTGTTCCTCTGTGCCCAAAGTTCCTCTGTGCCTACTGTTCCTCTGTGCCCACTGTTCCTCTGTGCCCACTTTTCCTGTGTGCCCACCGTTCCTCTGTGCCTACCGTTCCTCTGTGCCCACTGTTCCTTTGTGCCCACCGTTCCTCTGTGCCTACTGTTCTTCTGTGCCCTCTGTTCCTCTGTGCCCACTGTTCCTCTGTGCCTACTGTTCCTCTGTGCCCACCGTTCCTCTGTGCCTACTGTTCCTCTGTGCCTACTGTTCCTCTGTACCCACCGTTCCTCTGTGCCTACCGTTCCTCTGTGCCTACTGTTCCTCTGTGCCTACTGTTCCTCTGTGCCTACTGTTCCTCTGTACCCACCGTTCCTCTGTGCCTACCGTTCCTCTGTGCCTACTGTTCCTCTGTGCCCACTGTATTCTTCGGTGTATGAATAATTAATTATATCAACTCTCGATGTATGAATGATTAACGATTTCAACTTTCGGTATATGAGGAACAACCCCCCTTTCAGGAACACCATGACGAGCTTTGAAGCGCGAAAAATTTTTATGCAAATTAGCTGGCTGCACATTCAATGTGCAGCCAGCTAATTTGCATAAGTAATTCAAAACCAAGGTCTGACAGCTCTAGGCTCTTGAGGTGTTAGCTGAATACCCTAGGACTTCCGCAAATTGCCCACAAAAGAGTAACTCAAGCTACCATAAACTGAAATGAAAGTAACCGCAATATCCGATTAAAGCAAGTTTTAAATCTTTTTCTGCTCGGCTAACCCTCTTCCGAGACACTTACTATTTTGGTAATTATAAAACGCCATAAACATTTTACATTGCGCCTTTTTCAGTCTCGGGCAGTAAGTTATAGTATGAAATGGAGGTAAACTCAATAATTCAGTTTTGTGACTGCCCTTCAACTTTGAAACTATTTAAGCCGCTTCCTAAAAGGCCGGGAAAATGTTTTTCGTATACGCTACCCAGGATACTACAGGAATGATTAGAGCATTTTTACGAGTTAACTGTAGATTTCAGGTATACACTACCCAGGATACTACAGGAATGATTAGAGCATTTTTGCAAGTTAACTGTAGATTTCAGGTATACGCTACCCAGGATACTACAGCATCGATTAGATAGCCTGCGTTGCAGCCGGCCCACGCACTCGTCTAAACCCTTTGTATAGTCCGTCTGCGAATTAGTGCACAATAGCTCGTTCTAATATCCTGCAGAGTCGCAAGGACATATGTGAGCGTTTCTGATAGGCGGGTTTCTTACGAGCCGCACGATTGGCCTAATTTTTACGTGTGCGTGACGGTTGGGCGCAGTGACATAGGGAGTTAGCAAGGATCGTTTACAGTAATCAATGAAAGATCAGTTCGAACTTTAGAGCCGTCTTCTGAGCAAAAAAACGCTTTGAGATAATTCCTTCAAGGCCAGAATTTGCTAGTAAATTTGCCGGCTGGTTTCCCTTCCAATCGCTGCAGATGTACTACTGCGTATTCTGTAATCTAGCCGACAGTTCTAGAGTCAAAACAAATGAAGAAATCATCACGTCATTCACGATACAAAAAAAAAACTCCACACATGTAGCTATTCAGGTCCAAGCGTTTCGTTGAAAACCAAAGAAACTAAGGTTATTTAGCCGCAATAAAGAAGCTTAAGGCTTAATCAGAGGTAAAAGAAAATCCTTTTTGCATCTGTGATCAAATCGTCTTAGAAAACATTTGCCAAAAAATAAACTACAGGAACTAATTACTCAATATGTATGAAACGTAACAGACCAGCTTCACAACCTCTAAATGTAGCTAAAGGTGAGACTCAAAGCGGCAAAAAAAAATTTGCTCAGTCAAATTGTAGAATACTCCACGAACTGTATAAATTACGCAAAAAGAGAGGAAGAAAAACATCTGTTTGTTCAAGCTACTCTAGGGGTCTCTAAAGTCACGTTTCACACTATCACGAGCTCAATCTCTCTGGTCACGAGCTATGAGTCATGTTTGGCCTGTCAACGCTTAATTCAAATCGGACTAATCACAAACTGCGAAAGAAAATAGCCAATCAATAACGCCGACATATTTCTTTGCGACTCTACGGGATTCGAACACGATATTGTGCACTAATTCGCAGACGCTATATACAGAAGGTTTAGAGCGTCTGCGACGCAGGCTACGATTAGAGCATTTTTACGAGGTAACTGTAGATTTCAGGTATACGTTACCCAGGATACTACAGGAATGATTAGAGCATTTTTACGAGTTAACTGTAGATTTCAGGTATACACTACCCAGGATACTACAGGAATGATTACAGCATTTTTACGAGTTAACTGTAGATTTCAGGTATACGCTACCCAGGATACTACAGGAATGATTACAGCATTTTTACGAGTTAACTGTAGATTTCAGGTATACACTACCCAGGATACTACAGGAATGATTACAGCATTTTTGCAAGTTAACTGTAGATTTCAGGTATACGCTACCCAGGATACTACAGGAATGATTAGAGCATTTTTGCAAGTTAACTGTAGATTTCAGGTATACGCTACCCAGGATACTACAGCATTGATTAGAGCATTTTTTGAGTTAACTGTAGATTTCAGGTATACACTACCCAGGATATCTGCAACGCAGATAACAAAAGCTCAGGAACCAAGGGGACCCTGCATGACCCAACGAGGCTGCTTGTCTGCGAAATTTTTTTGAGCAAAGAGCTGACTCTCTCGAGTGTTCAACCAGAACAGAATAATCCAGAATTATAATTTTAAACATCAATTGCTACTGATATAATTATTAAGTTTTCTTACCTGTCTGGAGTCTCTTCCACTGATGTCAATGATCTGGGCGCCAAACAAACGCGCGCGGTACATATTTCCCGCCACAAATAATTAAAAGCACTTTCATGAGACGATGATCAAAATGCAAAAGCAAAATAGGAAAGCCGGCGCCAAATTTCTAGAGGCTAGCGATCGTTTGTTGGGCGGCGTGTGATAGAGTGAAACTGACAAAATATCGAGAAATCTGGACAGAATCTTTTTGTAATACATTATCAAAAATTATGTGAAATACATCATCAGAGAACACGTGCGAAAAAAATAATTTCGGCTCGATATTTTTTCTCGGTATTTTTCATCGAGAAAAAACCGAAACATTAAAAATCACGACTTACCATCAATTACTCGCCTAAACAAAGCTAAACTTACCAAAGTCGATAACCAAGTAAGGATTTCCTACAGAAATAATTTGCCACTCTCGTTTAGCAGTGTAGTGGTCGAACTTGACGTAGGTTAAAACGGATTCGTTTTGCCGGCATCTTCCCGTTAAATTAAAGTAGATTTAACACTTGCCAGTAGTAATTAGAAATCTAGCCATTTTGCTCATAGCTTCGCAAATGCAGCCAGCGTTATGCAGTAAAGCGACAGAAACTTTAGCGAAATATTCACACGCGACAGTCGCGACAACCTCAGTAAATCTAACAAATGAAACAAGATGCTGAGAGAAAAAAAGGGCTTCATTGATTGTTTCCGGCAGGCGGTGACAAGTAATGTACGAGATTAGAAGACCTCCTGGTCAGAATTTTTTTTGTAGCCTAAGCCCGTCATGATATGGCCGCCGGATACCAACAGAAACATCTGTTTTCGAGTTTTCCTACTAATAGGTGAATTCTTCGCTTGAGGAACTCATAAAGATTACAGTAATATTTATTCTGAGACAAGGAATGTTTAGATTGCAAAATCTCCCAAAATCGGTAATGTTTTTAACCCACATAAGCTTCCCCGGCCGCCAGCTAAATGCCGCGTCACGCAAAAGCCTGGAAATTCAAGCGTCCTCTCACGCAAAACGAAGAACCCTTTCGAACCAAAAATTTGTTTATGTAAAGGTGTTTAGGTACTGTAATACCTCGTGAAAGTAGAAACTCGGAAGAATCGATAGTTTCTTAGTTTGATTTTTGGTGACGTCACGTGCAAGTATAATTTCGCGCATGCGGTCCGCATGCTGACGAGGCAACCCGTCACCCGAGACGAAGCATAAAGGATAAACAATGAGTTCATGATGGAGACGCTTAGTAAGCGCATTTTCAAAATGCTGGCACGAAATGGTCAATTATGGTCAGTCATCTGAATCATCTACTTTTTAACAAAGTTTTTCTCTCCATCAGTGTTGTATAGGTGAGTGTACATGTCGTTTCCCGTTAATCGCAGCGAATTTTAAAGGATGAAGTGTTCTCAAAAAAACACACACTCATCCATACCAGCTACGCAATATAGTGAGCGGATAGTCCTTGTTTACTTCCGCTTTATAGATACGACTTACGTTCTCGCTGAAAATTCTACGTTCTACTATGAAGTCAGGAACTAAACCACCCGTGATGTTCGTGAGCTTACAGCGGCTTTTAGTAATTACACGTAGAACTTTCTATACGCATCTGGGTTCGCATCGTCATGTCTAACACGCGAACAGCACATGTCTATAAGTAGCTACTTCAGCTCGTAGGTGGCATTTCTCATCGTGAATTAAACCTGAAATTATAGTGTTTGAGGTTAACAAGAACCTGACACATCGTGTTTCCCAGTTCCCTTAGCTTAGAGCTCTACCCGACCGTTTTGAATAATTTTCCGTTTGAATATCTTGTTTGAGTGTTTACAACACCAGATCGTAACGACAGATCTGTGAAGAATTCTGGTTTCATTAAAAAGGTAAGCATGATTTGTGGTAATAGTTGAAGGCTGAAAATTGTTTGTTTTAAAGCGAAATTGTCTGGTTGATGGCTGATGCTGGACTGATCTCAGCTTCATCATTTAACCTCCCGTTTTCATTGTTTCTGGTTCTCAACGTCAGTGTTACATTTTGCCGTGATCAATAGGAAACATTCAGTTAATGCTAACAAGGCAAGATTTCGTTTCTGCATAGTACTTGAGTAGGTTCGAAGGTCTACTAAGTTTGGATCAATCTTTCTCCAGAATGTAGGATACCTTACCGACTAATCTTGAAGTTATCAGGTATATGTAATGTATTGTAGTAGGCAGGGAATTGAACTGCTAGAAGGTTTTCTTGATTCCATTTTCCTTTTTGTTTCCTCTGAAAGAGGCCTGGGACAAATCCCTCTCTGTTGCCCCTTACCGACATCCCTGTTAATTTTCTTTTTGTACCTTTTGTGTCATTTAAAAAATCCTAGTGGTACTCAGGAAGATCTGAAATCTTTAAAGAAGCCCTCTCTTTCTTTTCTGTCACTAAGGGTGCATTCCTTTGAGATGGTCCGGATCAGGATGAGTGATTTGAGATCACTCAGATCATGGCACATCAAATGACCTGATGAATCCTTTCCCAGGGTAGATTTTGTTTCCCAGTTCCTTTGATGTGCTGTGATGTGAGCACCCTGTGATCAGAGCTTCCTTTTGTCTTCTTGAGTGGGGAGGAGAAAGGGAGGCTCTGCTTTCATCACATCAAACCTTTGGCAGTGATTTTGTTACACATAGTTATGGTGAGTCGTGGGACTCATCTTGTGAAAAATCATGAGTCCCAGTCCAGAAAAACTGAGTCCCAGTTCAAAAAACAATGAGTCTCTGAGTCTTTTGTAACCACACAGTTAATCTGAAGACAGACTCCAAGACTCTGCATTACAATTTACTGAAATAAAAGTATACTCAGGACTTCTATTGTAAAGCACAGCAAAGACTAAAAGAAATAAGCCTAGTTAAACAACAGCCACAAGAACAGCCACAGAAATCACACAAACAGGATATATTTCTACAAAAAACATCTTCAGATCAGTCAATTGATCTTTGCGTCCTACAGGACACATGCCACAAATTATTTTGCGTCTTTGGGTTTCTTATGCGTCAGCAACGCAGTACACAGAAGTAACAAAATCACTGCTTTGAGGTCACCACAGCCCAAACTTCTGGACTAGTCAATCTTGTTCTCTCTGACAATCGTCAAACTTTTTTTTGAGTGCGCGCCTCCGTTTATTGATAAACTGATGTCATAACTGAGTCTGCTGTAGCAAGCACACGGCTTTTAGGCCTAGGTTTGAAGCTGTATCCTAGCATCATGCAGCGCATGCTCAACAAAGATCTTACTCGATTCATGCAGATTCTTTCTCGAGTGCACCAAAAGTTAGCGAGCGAAAGAAAGACTCTCCTGGCAGGATGTGATATGAGTGATTTGGGATACTGATTCAGATCTGGCATTAACGAACTACATTTTGTTAACAGAGATTTCAATAGTAGGCAACAAAGCTAGCCACAGCACACTGGTTGCCCTGCACTGAGCCGAGAATCATTACAAGCTGGGAGTTGGTTGGAGTTATTATAAGTGGGCATCTTCATACCAGTAATAACCATGCTCTGATTAAACCACTAAACATTATAACATTTTACCCTGATTTGTATGATCCTTGTGCACCTTTTTTGTTTTTCTTTTCATATCTGCTCATTGAGTACAAAGTTTTAAGAAATTATGACTGGCTCAAACTTTTAATGCTAGGTTGGAGTTGAATCAGATATTTTGAACTGAAGATGCAAAAGACTTCTGTATTTTTCTTTGTTTTGAATTTGCTTAGCATTATCATGTAAGATTTGGTTATTAATATTTTATGATGGCAGAGTACCTTAATAGAGTATACTGAATCGTTATCTTAAAGAATAGATTATGCAAATCGTATAGAAAAACTGTGGGGTGAAAAATTAAATGAGAGAGGATCATTGCAGTTGTAGACACAATTTGGCAGTTGCGAAAAGAAAGCCTTAAAAAATTCAGGCTTGAACTGGATTCATACCCTAGACCTCTGCATTGCTGATTCAGTGCCTTACCAATCGAGCTAACAACTCAACTCAGAGCAGGTCATTGGGTTCATTCATTATAAACCCTTGATTGGATGATGTTGAAATAATGAACATTTGAAAATCAGATGGAAGGACAGTAGGGTGAAGAATAAAATGAGAGAAGATCATTGTAGTTATAGATGCAACTTGTAGTTGCAAAAAGAAAGCCTGTTAATTTTTTGTCTCATGATGTTGTTAGTTAAGATGTAAGTCTTCATCAGGTGATGAGTGAGCTGTACTTGTGTCATCACCATAATTTCATACTGCAAATGTTCAGCTGTGATGTTATATGTGCTTGTGAAGTCAGGGGCAGCCAATAATTTTTTTTTTCTGTAAAACGTCTGTTAGAAAAAGCAAACACTGGCTGGAAATTTCTAGAGGTTGAAAAGGCTAAGAATTTCTGAATGTCCATTCTATTTGTCTTAGAATTTGAAGAGTCTTTCCTCTCTTACTACTAACTTAACCTAAGACTTTTGGAGGTTGTGTTTTTTACATTTTATTACCAGGCATGATATTGTGATTATTGTCAAAAAAGGTCTCCTGAAAAGTCTGGTATAAAGACAAAATGCCCCTCTAGCAAATGAAAGTATGGCTCTGAACCCATGAGGGTAGCTAACAGTTTCCTATAGGATGAAAAAACCGTCTACAACTTTCGAGGCGACCAAAGTACATAAACCAAAGTTCCCCTAATCATCTGAAACAGATAAATAGTTTTTAGTGCAGCTCCAAACTTACCAGACAGGCTTCCAAAGCTTGGAGGAAACTATTTGAGACACTTCTGAAATATTGTGGATTCGTTCGGCTGTTGGTGCCCTCTGAAGTGAAACAGCCATACAGTGTAGTGTCTTGTCCACCACTCACAATCAGCATTACACTGCATATTTTGACAAATCCTTAAAAGCCCCGAACGTGATCAACATCACATTTCTCATTGTAATATCAATGCTTTATGCAGCAAAGTGGTCATGAGAATTAGATGCATAACCACACAACATGACTTTCTTCTCCCTACTATTTGTACAGGAAATGTATGGGGGTAATAAATTAGTCATGCATGTTCCCTTTTGAACACTAGCAGAAAACTATTGAAACGCTGCAGTATATATGATCTAATTAGCTGTCTCTGTGTTCATTTTAAATAATAAGGCACGTCAGTGAGTCGAAAAGTAGAACAAAGCATAGCACAAAACATAATTATTGTTATTGTGCAGCGACCTATTAAGTATTGTTAAAGTCTCAATTGCAGAACTGTCTGTTTGTTTTGATTTCTCAGAACTGGACCTCAATTCTTGGAATTAGCACCATTGTAATGTAAATGGATAAGCCTGCATTCCTTTTATTGTTAACCCTGTAAACCCATTATCCAAATACAAATTACCCACACTGATCTCCATACATCAGGTGATCATTTCATTAATTCTCACAACATTTTCTCTTGATTATGTATTGACATTGTTAAGAGAAAATTGACTTTGGTCACTCTTGGGACTTAAAAAGGGTTAAGTTCCATCTATTTTGAGTAATCAAAACCCCAAGCTCAAGGCTTCCAAGCTGACCATCAGCAAGTCTAGTAGACAACTGGTGGATGAGTGAAGTGAGGTAGATCGGTTGAGATTTCTATTATTAGCGAAAAAACGGCAGTATGATTTATGCCTTGAACGTACTAATTTTTTTCTATGTCACACAACACAGGGGAGAATCAGAGAACAGTTCGAGCTGTCATGGACAAAGATATAGAAGCAGCTGATGAAACTCAAAGAAACAGGGCTAGTCGGAGTGGAAATCATTATCATCAGCTGGCCAGGGACACTGCTCAAGCTTTAGCTGAGCTGCAAGTTCCCGGTGCCAGTAATGAAATTATAAGTTCCAATGAAAGAGGCGGAAATGAATCAGAAGCTCGACAAAGAGTTCGTGAGGAAACGCAAAGGGTTAATGTAAGAAGGAGAGCAAATCACTATCACCAGCAAGCTGCAGATACTGGTCAACCTTTGGCCGAGCTTCAAATCTCATCTGCCAGCAATTTTGACAGCGAAGCTGTTAATAGCGTTGACGGTAGAATCGAAAGTGAAAGTCACACAGCCCGTGACAAACAGCAAATCCCAGCTAAGGGGAAACGAAAAGGAAAAAAGCATTACCTAGAAGTTGCGAAAGGTACGTCGGGAGCTTTAGCAGAGCTTCGCACACCTTGCACCAGTGATGATCGGACTTCACAACAAGAAGCTGGATTACAATCTCAGTTCCAAACAACTGAGTCTGTAGCTTGTGAAGAGTCACTGACAGAGGACGATCCAAATGCGACTTGCGGATCAGGCTTCTTTCGTGATGGAAGTAATGGAGGAGAGGAATGGTCTTTAGGGAGTCAAAACGAAGCGACTGAATCGTCAACCTTTCCTCGCCAGGAATCTCTGCCTGAATACAATCCAGACGCAACTTGTGGGTCAACTTGTAGACCTTTAAGTAGTTACGCTGACGAAGAGATGCAAACTGAAGGGGAATTGAACTCGTGTGGCCATCGCGAAGCGAGCAAGTCTAGTTCATATCAGGAATCGTTATCGGAATACAATCCAGATGCAACTTGTGGGACGGGGTACTGGCAACAGGCGAGTGCTGTGATGGATTCTTTTACCGGTCAGGAATCTCTTTCGAAAAACGACACTGACTACTCGAGCTTTAAATCAGACACCGAGAAAATCGTTAGTACCGAAAGTTGTTGGACTGGAGAAACACCTAAGCCGCTTCCAGCAGAAACCGACACGCATCATAGTACTGTTGCTGAAGAAGACGGCAGTCAACAAAACAACAGCTATCACTCCAAGCAAGATGGAGAACCTTGCACTAAAAAACCGAAACCCAACCCGGAAGTGACCAATCACCTTTCACTTTCCTCACATCCGGAACATTTCCATGAAGAGACGGGACCTTCTTGCTGTTCCGCTCTTGCGCTCGGCCAAGGGTCGGTTTCTGAGATGTCGTCGACAATGTCGGAGCAGTTTAAGGCAATGACTACAGAAGACACACAAGAGAACGTATTACTAAATGATGGAGCTCGTTCAAGGGATACTGAGTGTCTGAGCTCAGAATTTGAACACATGAATATCGACGAGTACGATGGCGTTGAACCAAGTACCGGTTCTTACTCTTCTGTTAACTCGCAAACAAGTGAAAACGTGGATTCCCTTAAGAGCGCCACTCAAGATTCACTAAAAGATATAGAAAATGGCGCGTCATATTCGAGTGGCTTTGAGACTCAAGTTCATAACCAGGTACCAGCACCGATGAACGAAAACGCGGAAGTGGCTGGTGCAGTATCCCGCGAAAGTTTGACGTCAGTAAGTAGTATCCCCCAAGGTGCTAGACCTAAGACTAAAGTGAAGGTACCTGGAGGAAAGAAAAATAAAACACCAAAACAAAACACCAAAAACCCTTATAATGAGCTTGCGAAGACGGTATCTGCTGACTTGTCAGCTTTAAACATAAAGATGGATAATTCACGATCTGGAAAATCTACTGGAAACCATCTCCGAGATGATTTGAGAGATCAAGAGTTACTTGATGGTGGCAGCTCCCAAGCTGCAGGAACAAGCAACTCTTCCAGAAACGTGTCTACCTCAGAGTTTGGGCTGGTTAATGCTCGACAACAGCCAAGTGAAGAACAGCTTAACAGACCTCATGATGGAAATCAGAGCGAAGATTGGTCATTGTTAGGGGATGGTGCACAATTGTCGGACCAAAGCACTAACGTAGTCTCGCAGCACACGCATGCTACCTCGCAAAACAAGGATTTTACCTCGCAACAAACGCAAACTTCCTCGCGGCGAAGCCGTAACTCCCCAGAGGCGCGCGCTGCTGCTGAGTATTGCAGACAACAGGTGCAAGAACAGCAGAAGTTGATTGATAATATGGCACCCGAACTACAAGCCTTGGTGATTGAAATGATACGGCGTGATGAAGAAGAACTAGGGGGAGGGCACGTGCTCCGTGATGTACACTTTCAACCGCCTATTCCCCCGAGGGAACAAGCTGGGACTTACGAGCAAACCAACAGCCAGGAGGCCAGCGTCCAGGGGCCTTCACAGAATTCCGGTGGCAAAAAATCTAAGAAGGGAAAAAAGAAGAAAGGTCATTATGTGGAACTCGCTGGTTTGATAGCGCCAGAGCTGACAAAACTTAATGGTGTGATGAACGGACACAGAGAAGAGCATGAAACAACAGCTGAGCATGAAGCAGCAGGGATAGACCAAAGCGATGGGGCCAACCAAGGCGCTTTGGGTAATTCGCCGCACGAAGAAAATGGTTCTCTTCAGGGAATGCGTCACAATGGTGCATATTCAAATTCTCCGGGGCCATCTTATCAAGGTGCTTGGGGAGGCTCATCGCGTGGTCTGTCACATGTTCAAAGCTCACAACCCAATCGACAGAGACGCGGAAACGGAAACCATAGCATGGGTAAGCGCCCTCGGTTATTCTGTGGGCATTTGTTTTGGCCATCAATTTTTTCCAAAGAAAAAAGAACATTTTTTATTTTCTATTTTTAGTCGTTATCAAAATGAGCCAGTAATCGGCTTTTTAACGGGAGATAGGCGAAGAGAAAGCGAGAAAGAACGACCGCACGGGGACGGGGAAAGGAGTAAGGCAGCACGATCTCATGGAACATTAGCCTGATTTAGCAACAGAACGGGAACGTCAGTTGACGACGGCACGGGTAAATCAGACACCTGGCTTGACCAATGGTAGAGCGGCAAGTCGCGTTCAGTTCTTTGCGCGCGCTTTCCCGTCGCCAACTGACGTTCCCGTTCTGTAGCTAAATCAGCCTTTTATCTCATGCTACACCTAAATACGTTTTCTGGCACCAACATGCTTTAAAGTAAAACTCCGTCAAACGACCCCCTTGTTGATACGACTACTCTACAATTTTCCACTTTTTCTATCCCGGCCTCGAGATAAACGATACAAATGGAAACTAGCCAAAGTCTAGAGAATAAGTGGATAAAACCTTTCAATTAAATTCTACTGAGCAGCGCCTTTCTTTGGTAATGTTTGTTGTCTATTCTTATTCAAGGCGGCAAAAATTTCTTGAATCTAAGGTTGATAGGTTTCGAATAGATTCTGCTAACCAGTACTCCCCATAAATCGCCCGCCAATTCGCCCGCCAAGCCCAAACATAAGCAGGGAAGTCGCAAAGTGTCCACCGTTTTCCCATCTAGAACCCCACTTCTCTCGGCTTACAATAATCCTCGTGCGGTTACTCTCTATTCTTTGCGTGGAGTTCTTCTTTTACGCGGGACATTTCATTGCCACTCTACGACTCAGAAACTCTGTAAACTGATATCAGTAGGCTAGCTGTGATGGTCGTTTCCTTTTAATAGGGAGCTTAAGCAGCGACGTTTTTGAGCGACGCACGTCAACCGGAAGTGAGGTATTTTCCCTCTTAACATGCCTTGATGATACAAAATTTGTATTCCTTAGCTTCTTTACTGTTATAGAGGCGATTTGACTGAAAATTTGCGCGAAACCACCGTCAAAAAATGAAAAAAGGCCACTTCCGGTTGACGTGCGTCGCTCAAAAACGTTGTTGCTTAAGCTCCCTAATAGGGAGCTTAAGCAGCGACGTTTTTGAGCGACGCACGTCAACCGGAAGTGAGGTATTTTCCCTCTTAACATGCCTTGATGATACAAAATTTGTATTCCTTAGCTTCTTTACTGTTATAGAGGCGATTTGACTGAAAATTTGCGCGAAACCACCGTCAAAAAATGAAAAAAGGCCACTTCCGGTTGACGTGCGTCGCTCAAAAACGTTGTTGCTTAAGCTCCCTAATGTCTTGACGTTAACACCTTCAAAAGAAGCAATCAGACAGGTGAAAATCTCTATCCCTCTGAAGGGAAATCTAGTGTGACCGCAACTGATGTCTTTTGTCTCATTCCAGGTGGTGGTGGTGCGAATTCTCTTGGTAACAGGAATGGTAAGGAGAACCGGGTCCAGTCCTCTAAACAGCGGAAGTCTAAAGAGGAAGACAAAAACAAAGGCAGCTTATCTCAAATTGGAAACATAGCGTCTTCTTTGCACGAGCTGAACGCTCGCCTCGAAGAACAACAACGCCAAGAGCGCGGACGACAATCCACGAACGGAGCTGAGGCCCGAAGTTCTCAAGGGGAAGGGCCGGACGAATCCGTGACGCGTGACACGACTTGCGCTCGGTCACACTCCTCACCGGCAAATGGTCATAACTAGAGCGTGCAAGCGTAATAGTTTGGTATGGCATGCTAAAAAAGGGAGCAAAAAAGGTTTTAATTCAATAAATGTACTCTGTATGTGTTTTATTATCCTCTGCGTTGCAATATAACTGCCTTTCATGCACGTATGCGTAAACATTTAGCCTTTTAGTTGTGGATAAACTTACATCAGAACTTTCATTATCCTCGAAGACCCAGGGGTAGTCAGTCGAGTGTGGAGCGAATACGCGACGAACGTTTTCAAGCACGGGCAGAAGAGCCCCTTGATACCGACTCTCACCAGACCAATTCCAAACTAGCCTGTTCGCAGAGCCTCTATTTTCTCTTCAAAGTCCGTCTAGCGCGCGTGATAAAAAATAAAAACCGCGGGGAATTTATTGACCGCCAGCGTAAGGGGGTAGGGGCGGGGGAAGAAGAAAATATTTATTTTTCTTTCTCGCTCGCTCGCGCGCTCGCCAATATTTTCCAAAAGAACGAAAATAAAAATAAAACAACGTCTGTGTACAGGCTATTTCCATACGGTCAAGCGAATGTCGGCTCCTGATGAAGCACAAAAATACTCTGTATTGTTGCTTCTCTTGAGTTCTTTTCCTGTGTTTCTACACGACGATTATTGTTTCACCATAATTGCCCGGTTCGTTCACAAAGGTTGTGCGTGAAAGGGAGATTTTTATGTTCTACTTTCCTAACCAGAAATTTAAGGTGGCTGAACTCAGTTTTGCGGGCGGTCAGCGGTAACTCACGTGACGGCGCGTGTTTTTAATTAGACAAACAAACATGGCGGCGAAAAAGCAATGGTACACTAAAGACGATTTCTCAAAATCTACTCATTAAAATTTTTTGATATGTGGCGGAATTTTTGCTTTTATTGTATTCTAAATAATGAAAACTTTAAAAGGGAAGTTGAACAGACGAATTTTGTGACACATGTAATAATTACAGTACAATTATATTATTGATTATCTAAAAACCCGTCTGTTAAAATTTGGTCAAATAAGTTTCAAATGGTATTGATTAATTATAGTAAGCTTTGTGCAAGTTTATAGGAAAATCTAAGGAACGAATATTATGTAAACTGAGCAAAAGTGAAATTGTAAGGTTGTATTCAATCGTTCATGTTGCCATGGAAACTACGAAAACATCAATTTTACCTGTCACTCAAAATCTTTCATCAGTATAAGTTTTAGCTTGTGAGCTGCAACCTTTCTCTTGCCATGATTTGGCAAATGACATACTCTCACAAACTGCCAAAACTGTGTTCAGCCAGGGGCTCTTCCGCCCGTGCTTGAAAACTTTCGTCGCGCCTTTTTTCTGGACCCGACTGACTGCCCCTTGGTCTCCGAGGAGGAACTTAGACTCATTCGCAGTGGAACGTGTTCTGTTTATTACCCATGCAGTTCATTGTGCTCTCTGTGTCTCGAACGAACCGTGTGAATTACTATATTATATACAGTAATTTGAGTCCTTTGTATTGTATAATTATTGCAATTAGTGCTAATTAACAGTTACAAACTATAACCTTTTTTTTTCTTTTTTGAACAGCCCTTTTTCTCGAGAATAATATGTTTTTCCAAACTTTCTACGAGGTTTAAATTAGACATTCTCCAGCAGCTGTAATCGTGATAACGTGAAAATAAATGAAGTGGCCCGTTTCCCCCGACCACATTAGCCTGCGAACGCAGACGTATTTCCGATCGTGGCCTCTCGGGTACTCGTTTGTCGGGATCGTGTGTTGTCTTTGTCGGCGGCCACGCGGCGACGGATCACGATGGTTGCAGTCTAGTCCTGATTTAAACAAACAAACAAAAAAACAGATTCTGGTAGTTACCGTTGTGTTTTGTTTCGTAGCTTTTCAAACCTTTTTCGAAGGTATAAAACTGCGCTTTATTTGCCAATCTCGTTCCCAGGAGTCCCTACTACCCTTGGAAGGGAGCTTAAGCAACGAGGACGGTGACGCCAGTAAAAACGTCGCTAAAAAAGTGAATTGAGATCCTTTCAAACTTAATCGCGTCTATTTGGACCCGCTCAATTTGTTTCCTTTGGTTGATTGGAAGGAAAAGAGAGAAGGTAGCGTCCGCAAGCCTTTGGTTGAAAAGGCCTACTCGTGTCAATCGAGAGAACATAAAAGCCTCTTGAGTCAACCAATCACCCACGTTTACTAAGAGGCAATAATTCGGGGCAGAAATAATGGCGTGACGACAGCTTTCAAGTGGCAGAAGAGTTTGAGCCTTAAAGATACAGTATTTACTGACAATTGTATTATGATAAGCCGAACAAAACTGCTTTAATACAGAATGTGTGTGTGTGTGTGTGTGTGTGTGTATGTGTTTGAAGTGTTATCTCTATAACAACAGTTATATAATAAATACAACAATTAAGATAAACAAGCAAATCAATGAAGTTAATCAATTCCTTGCAATATCTAACCACTTCGCAATTAACTTCCCAGGAGCCCGGAGGATACACGACAAACGTTTTATACGGGGAAGCTCCGCCCCGAAGGTTTAACCCCTTACCCTTTAGCCCCTTACACCCTAAGATCAAAATTTGAAATCTCATTTGTTGCCCCTATTCATTTCCTAAAGAAGTAGTGGGAAGAAGTTGATAAAATATCCAGCAAATTCATCTTGTGTGATCATGTCCGTAATTCTCATGACCACTCTGTTATACAAAACATTGATATTACAAGGAGAAATTTGATGCTGATCACTCTTAGGGCTTAACAGAAAAGGCACCCCTTTCGTCTACCTCCAATTTACAAATTGTACCCCATTCACAAACCTAGATATTGAAAAGTATTCTTGTTCCCTAACATTAATAAAACGGTCATGCTCCCTCGTTCCCAAAAAACCTGCAGAGGCGGCTTGTAGTTAACCATTTAAGCCCCAATATACACATAAAAATTCTCCAAACTGTTCTCTAAACATTTTATTAAAGAATGTATTGAGAGAATTTGATAAAAGATCAAGGCATTTTCTCTTAGGTGATCATTTATTAATTCTCACAATCTTATCTCTTGACAATGTATGGGTATTGTTAGGAGAAAATTGATGTTGGTCACCATTGGGACTTAAAAGGTTAAAAAGTCAAAAAAGAGTTTTTTGTGTTTGGTTGAGGGAAATATTTTCTCGGAGGCAATTCTTAGGGCCGGATCAGACGCCGAACTTTTCATGTTCCGAACCTAATGTGTGAATTATTATAACATATTTTGCAAGACGTTTGACCGAAATGAGCATTTTTCTCCTTTTGAATTTTGCTCGGCTGGAGATCGGCGTCTGAATCAATTCAGCCGATCTAAATAATTTGGGTCGGCCTTAATTCCAATTATTCCTCATAAAAAGTTCGGCGTCTGAACCGGATCATACTCAAAAAGGTTTTCTGAACTGCTGACTCCGCAAAAGGTAAGGGTTTGATATTCTTTTCACCAATTCAGACACTGTTCATAGGAGTGATCGAAAGAAATTCTAAAATCGCTTTGGACTGGGAAAACCAGAGGGAAGGCAAGAACAAACCATGTAAAAAACCGTTGTTATTGAGATTTCCGATCTGCGACCAGTTTTAAAATGCTTTAAACCTCTCCTGGCATCTCCGGGGTATAACAGTCGTCCAAAGAGGAATTGAGGACAATGCTTACACAAAATTTTGGAGCGGGGGAGGGGGGGGGGGTCGAGTGGCAAACAAGGTGTATCAACGATGATGGCAAATGAACAATTTCATGAGTCAGCGTGCATATCAAAACATGCATCTAGTTAACTAAAGTGGACTGGTTGGAAAACCCTTTGTTATCGGTTTTTAGCTGGTTTTTGTTAGCTTTTTTGGACCTGACCGTGCACAACGTTCTATAGCATTCCTATCATTTTGAATTTAGTGACCAATAGGGACCATTAAATTATTCATTCATAATTTGTGAACAGAAAACAAAGGGTTGTGCACGATCAGGGAGCTTCAAAGACCTACGGCACTATTGTTTTCAACTTTGATATTTGCCGGGTTTCCTAACCAGTCTCCTCTACTAACTATGGTATGAAGCACGCTGGAAGTTTGTAGAGCACGAAAGAGGCGTAACAGTTGCTCGAGGAGCAGTCGAGAGCAATTAGAAAGCTTTAGCAACGGCGACGGCAACGGCAACGAGAAAGACAAAAATGCAATGGGTTTGTTACGCAAAACAACTTTGCACGTGCATCACGCTTTTTTGTACATTTCTTTGCCGTCACTGCACGACTGTGAAAATGCCTGATTTCACGCTTTATGGAGGACGTAAACAAGCGACCACAAATTTTTCTTTCTCTTTCTAAAATCTGAGTGCAATTCCCAAGAAATCAACTCTAGGGAAATTGGCCTAGTGACATTTTCAGCGGATTGGAATAAACGCGACAATGTTTTTCAAAGTGACGTTTTCGCTGCCGTCGCCTTCGTCGACGCTAAAGTTCCCTATTCTAGCCTCTTGAGTGCACTCTAAGCTTCCCAAGTGCTAATATCTCGGCATACGCACGCTGTGAGCAAATTGTTTTATGACATTTTTGATGCGATCAATGCGGTAGATAATTATAGCGCATGCTCAAAGTAGTATGCATCAGTGTCCACGTGAGATGGGTGCTACCAACACAAACCACCCAGGTGGAAAGTCTTCTCTCCGGCCGCCGCCATGCTGGAAATCGAGGAGACCATGGGGACAAGGTTGGTGGAAATCTTGTAGGAGCCCATAACACGCAGCGTGCAACTCTCCCACTTAGCCCGCACTTAGCCTATGCAACGGCGTTTTCACAGGTCAAGTTATTTTTAGCATCATTTTGGAGCACTTTTTCCGCGAAAATTGAAGCACCGTTCCGTATACGTGGGCATCCATAGTACGATAAAAAACGAAAAGAAGTAGATGCTATCAAAGCATCAGAAATACTGTCTTCAAGTCTCCGGTTTTGCCGATTAATTTGTAATGAATTACTTGATATTGCTCGCTTCTGATTATGGGCTCCTGGTCTTGTAGATAAATATAAAACTCGATGAATCTTGACGTGGTAAAAGAGCAACCCGCCTGCAAATACAAAGTACCGTAAAATTCCGAAAATAAGCCCCTCCAAATATAAGCCCCCCAACTTGTAACGCAAAAAAACCCTCCGTTAAATCGCCCCTCCAAATAAAAGCCCCCAGGGGGCTTGTTCTTAGAAATTGCCTTCAAGTACAAAGTAAAACAAAGCAAAAACGGTAAATTTGCTTCCAGCTATAAGGCTAACCCAATCGATTTTGAAACTTTAATTTCTTCTCCATAGATAAGCCCCTCCGAATATAAGCCCCTGAAAAAGCGCCTTTGAAAAAGTCCCGGGGCTCATTTTCGGAATTTTACGGTATATCCGAATCTGCTGAAAGGAATTAAAGAGTGGAAAAATTGAGTCGCCTCATATCACAGTCCATTAGTTTCTGAAGCTTCCCAAACGGGAATGGCGCGAGCCATTTGATTTTCCAACAGGAATTTCCATATTCACCATGTAAATGGCACTGGTACCCCAGATTTTGTTTTTACCTCAGTTTAAGTACCGAAATCGTTTTCCAAGATATTGAGAAACAAAACCAGTATTCACCGAAAATGTTTTTTTTTCTGAACGAAAATATTTTGCAAAGAGTGATTGCACACTCCGTAGCGCAACAATCATCGTTTACATGGATACACTTATACTTACCACACTTTACTTGTAGCGACTTGGGTGACCTGTGGTTAACTTCGAGAAAAAACCGAAGCTTCTCATCCGGGTAATTCTTTCCGATATCACGTGATATTCTGTGGCTCTCATGTCGTCATATTTGTTTTGGTCTGAGGAAGTGCAGAGTTGCAGATTTCGAAGGATTACTAAGCAGAGAACATCGATAAACACGTTTTCACAGCTCAGAATCTCATTTTAAGCTCTGATAAAGCTTGTCCAGATGACCAGTACGGTCAAAGTGAAAGCGGAGTCTTCCACTATCACTCGCCGATTCGAGATTGACTCCGAATGCTCTTGGGATGAACTGAGATTACAAGTAAGTTCTTTGTTGTTTCTTAAAGATTTTCAGATACAAAAGCGTTGTTATCCTATTGAAGGCTCGCTGACAAAGTTTCTTGTATCTTTCTTTATTTAGATTAGACGATTATTCGACTTGCAAGACGACTTTAGTTTGAAATATATTGATGATGAGGATGAATTGGTAAGCATTTAGCCACCAGGCTGTTACTTGTATGTAAGCTAAGCCTATAGCTGCGTCATAATTTCTGGCATATGCAGCAGATTAACATGGTTACAATGTTTTAAAGATAGCTTATAACGCGAGTTTGTTTATAACTTCATTATTATACTCCGATCCTAAACGCATATGCATTTGCAATGATGCTAAGCGCTCTAAGCTAATGATTTTTGTTTGTTTCTTGAATTCAGGTCACATTAGGAACGCATGGTAAGTTAAAACAAAAGTCATTTTTCTATTATTCTAAGCCAGTATTTTCTTCTAGCATCGACCCATTTTATTTTTAACTAATGAATTGTGTTCATTCAGCTTGCACTGCTAGCTGGTCCCTTTCAGTATTGAAAAACTGATATCATTTTCGAAGTGCAGTTTTGTTTACCATTTTAAGCTTACTGTTTAAGTCTCATGTAATTTTAAAATACATTTTAACCTTATAGAAACGTAAAATTATGCAGTGTTTCTTGTCTATTCTGGTTTATCTTTTTCTGAACTTCATTGCTTGTTGCAGTCATTATTTAGATGTTGAAGACATACCTTGCAACTCTCATAGAAAGCCAAAAGTCAGAAGAGTTTTAAATTCTCAAATTCATTTAAAGTATTGAAGACAAGCATTGCCTTCCAAAATACTACCTGAGATGTGAATGGTCACAACATTGGTTTTTGTTAACCAAAGTCTACCACAGTTTATACCTTCATAAAAATTATAATTATTT
Source organism: Porites lobata (assembly GCA_942486035.1). NCBI lineage: Eukaryota > Metazoa > Cnidaria > Anthozoa > Scleractinia > Poritidae > Porites > Porites lobata. Next base: position 474,111 of record CALNXK010000279.1, read on the forward strand.
TTGTGTAAGATATGTCTGTGAATGTTTTAATCTAAGGTATGAATGCTAATTGGTGAAAAACTGAACCAGTGAATATAATATTATGACACTTTCAGTTACAAGTTTACTCAGTTTCCCCAGCCTAAGTAAACAAGGGATGTTTTACTGGACATCCTGTTTATCCCAAGTCATCAACCTTTGTAATAAATTTAGCCATCTTGCAAAGCAAAAGCAGTCAACGATGACAGTAACCCCAATATTCGCAGCTTACAGGCTGAAGCAATATCAGTTTTAAAGTAGGAATTAATGTATGAATTAAAAAAGTAACAAAGAAATCCCTTTCCAAGATATACATGACTACTGTATGTACTGTAGAAAAATTATACTTGACTACAATGATTATCTTGAAGCTGGCCTACTATGAACCAGATGTAGTAATCTTCTTTTATTTTGTTTAACTTAGTCGTGATACAGTGAACCCTCATTAAAACAAATTATTTCCTCATTTCTTGATTCTTTGTTATATTGATGTTCAGCTAGAACTGTAACCAGTAAACTTCCTTTCTCCAAGGTCAGATACATAGAAGCTAATGTCATTTCTCCAGACTGAACTCCATACTGTCCTTTAAAGAATAAGTTGAGAAAAATAAACATTGACGAAAGAGCGAAGCATTTTCCTTTAGGTGAACATTTTTAGTAATTGTCATTTTCTTTTGACCTCATTATATTTGGATTCTGATGGGAGAATATTGATTTTGGTCACTCTTGGATCTCAAAAGGGTTAACTGCTAACATGTGGTGTTCAAATTCAGAAGTTGATCACAAAATTGGCTGCATATTGGCCCAAGTGGTTACTCCAGTGTTAAGATTTATACAACTTCCTTAGAATCTTTGGATTGATCGTCAAAACAGAGTTAAGTGACAGCCTGTACTTTACATAGTTAGGTTTTGGTATTGATCATTACAAGTAGAGAGAAGTTGCTATAAAAATTATTTATCTGACAACATGCATTTTTATTGTTTCTAGGTGAGCTGGAGGAAGCTTTGAAGGTATGCTAAGAATGTCATACATGTTCATGTACCATACTTTACGACGAAAAACAGAGTCAGTTAAAAATGTGGTAGATGGGGTAATTTAAAAACAAAAATGTGAGTTAGCATAAATGACTCTATAAACTGATATGCATTATAATATATAATATATTATGATGTGTTATCCATTTATAGTAAAGAAAGTATTTTTGTAAAGACAGACTGCAAAATGTGCATGTCATAAACATCTTTGGCATTCATGTTCAGCTGCAGCTGCTTGACCAATGAATGTTGTTTTATTTTTTCAACCAATTAAGGATATATCACACTTTCAAAGTCAAGTTTTTCTGCCACGGGTGTTACAGTTTTTTCCGGCTGAGTTCCAGCAAAACCCAGTGGTTATAACTGATGAGAAGAAAAGGCAATTCACTTTTCTTGGAAATTGTGTTAATTTTAGTCTGCACACTTCTTCCGTCATATTCTTAATCAGGGCTGACTCTCAGGCACTAGTTCAATCCCCGCCTAGCTGCTCGCTGGAATTGTCCTTGGTAGTCCTGAGTTCACCTCCTCAGTCACCCGTGTAAATAGCCAACTGTTTCACCTCCAGCCAGTTGGCATGTTAACCTTGTGGGCCACAATAAATTTATTAAAGAAAACTACTGGGTTACTAGTAACTGTGTTACCCTGTTAAGTCAGGTTTTTCTGTTTAAAAAGTCTCAAAATACTTCCCATCGGTTAAATTCTCTGCTTACCAATTCCACATACCCAGTAAGTTGAAATTGTACTGACACCCCTGTATATAGGCATAGGGCTTGAAGAAAATTGAAAATTGAAATAAATGTTACCTTGTCCTTAGGATGAGCAGTGTGCAAATATATTTTTTCTGCTCAGCACTCTTTTATCCTTGTCTAAGGTTAGGAATAATTAAAAAGAAGATGACTTGTCTAGGTCTTTGCACACTGACCAAGTGATCATGAAAAATTACTTACATGTACCTGGAAGGAGAATCTACTTCTCCTGGTTGACCAAATGGGGCTTTTTTGAGCTCTGAGAATTTCCTATTTTCTCTTGTTTCACTCTGAAAAAATGTCTCATTTTCAACACATAAAGCCAATTTATTGAAAGTGAAGCAAAGGCAGGAAATGACAATCAGGTTCATGACAGGGTACACACTGTACATCAGAGTAGCTAGTCTTTAAACATCACCTCTGTGATTCATGTGCATTGCAGATACCGGGACGCAAAGAAAGTCAGTTTTAGAGTTTGCCATTTGGGCAAGCTGTGCAGGGGTTAGCTAGCATGTTCTATCCCAGAATTCATTTCAACTAGCCAGAAAAAATCTTAATGAGCAGGATTGGTTTCTGTTTTTCTGTAATTTGAATTCCTCAGAAAAATTCACATGCCTGTTGGAAAGTTTAAGAACAAAATTCACTGGCTTAATAAAAACTACTTCCTTTGCATCCAGGGATACTTGTTAATGACCGATAATTTTTTTATCAATTTTCACAGGTCACCCAGAAAACAGGCTTACTAAGGCTGTTTGTGGAAAGTTCTTCTGATCAAGGGCCTCTTGTGGGAATTGAAAGTTTTGAAGACTTGCTTGGTGAACCCACTAAAGAGACACTTGTAGTAAGTATGATTATTAGCTACATTGAATTAGGCTGAGTAGGATGTGAAGAATTATGCAGATTGAGGAGGATGTTATTCAATGAAGCTGAGGGGGATAACATCCTCTGAGATCTGCATAATTCTTCACATTAAAGGAAAGCTGAATTCAATAATAAATAATAATTATAATAATTGTATTATATAATAAGGAAACAGTTCAATACTTTCAAAAAAGGAATCTTGTATTAAAACTGACCTATGACAAACATGCATTCGTTGCGTGTTTCTTCTGTTGGGTAATCAGGACAAAAAAAGTTTTTGGTTTAATGAGATGATAATAGTTCCTCCTTCACGACTATAAGAAAAAAAGTCAGACTTCTGAATGTTGTTTCAGTGGAGAACACTTCAAGTGATGCCTCAGCCAGGGGCATAAGTCACAAAACAGCAGGCTCTCGAAATGGGTCCATTAAAACCTTATCAACCACCTCTCACAAAGTAAAATCAAGTAGGAGAAGTTGCCCTCTACACAAGAAAGATCAGGAAATTAATGATCAGTTAATATTTTAACAAGAAAAGTGCACCCGACTGTTTAAGGCAACATACCTTCAGCCAAAAAGAAGGAAACGTAAACAAAGCAAACATTAGAGAAAGGCCAAGAAAGCAAAACAGCACAATATGAAGACTAATTGTAAACTGATAATTATGAGAACCATTACACCGTAGCATAATGATGGTGATGCAGAGCCCATAGGCCCCCTAGAACTCTGTTATGAAGTAATTAGCACTCTAAAAAAGAATCAGTTGCCTCAGTTACATCTAAATGCCTTTGACAAGAGACTGTTCACTGTCACTGTAAAGGACATTATCAAGCAACCTTTACCATGAGTGAGACTGAGGATGATCATTATGGCAATAATATAATGTTGTTGATTATGATATTCATGATGTCACCAATGCTGGTGTTGATGCTGTCAGAGAGGGAAGGCAGTTTTCCTGAGACATTTAAAAATTGACCTGCAAAAGCAAAACATGAGCTGTTAGTTTTATAAGTTAGGTTCTTACACTTAAACTTTCAATAGCTTGTCTTGTTAATACAGTTGAACCCTCATTAAGCAGCCACCCTCGGGGTACTGGCAAGTGGCCGCTCAATAGAGGTTGGTCATAAATTAGTAGTAATCTTCCGCATCACTTTATTTGGAAACAGACACTTGATGGGAGTAGTAAAGATATTACTGGTCTCCAATAAGACCAATTATTAGTCTTAAACTTCTATCTCAGACTGTATTTTCCTCCGTCGTATTCTTTAAAAAAAAACCAAAAATTATCTTTTTAACTCCTGTCGATCACCTTAATGGACCCATCAGGAAAGACAGCTTGTTTTTGTGTCTTTTGTTATTTTTTTAGTTTTTTTTCAAAGTTTTTGGGGAGTCGTCACTTATTATTATGATTGACATACATGTAGCAAAAATTGAAACATTGGTTCAATTTTTTACTTAACAATAATAGTTATGCACTATTGAAAAGCACTGTAATAGAGGAGAATATATTTGTGGTTAAATTTTCGTTTGCCATTATTGATTGGTGTTGTTTTCTAACTTCAGGCTCAAAAACGTAAATTTGTGGTCAACACCACTGCTCCATTAGAGCCAAACAGCGCTTTCAAGACAGCAAAAATGGATGATCCTGCCATCTCAGAGGCAGAGAAGTTACCCCCAGACTCCTCAGAACCAGGAACCAATGTAACAAGTTCCTTTGAATTTGGATTGCCATCCAAAGAGAACAAAGAAGAAGATGAGGGTAGAACTCAGACGGTTGTGAGGCTTGTAGAATCATGGTCCTCCGTTGCGGCTGATAAAGACAACTTGCCCTTTTCAGGAGAGCAGTACACCCCTTTGGTTCAGTTGATGGCTCCCCTGCCCACTGGACAACCTCCGCAACCTCCACCACCTTCAACCAAACCCAGGAAAGGTCCAGATGGGGCTAAAGGCTGCTACACCAAGCTAGCCGAAAATGTTGCTTTTGAACTGGCAGCTGTGAATGAACAGCTTAATGAAACGTTGCGCACCTCTTTTGAGAAGCAACGGTCCGAAAATAGACGTGGGCAAGGGATGGATGAAGGAGAGGATACGTATGTGTTTGTTAATCAGCAGGGTAAGATAATCAGTTGAATAATTTTATCATCATCGTCACTCCAAGCCTACAGTAGGAAAACAATTTCTCAGCTCAAAGAAATGAACAGCTTTCCAATCCCTTGTCTGTGCCTGTAACTTGATTATTAGAATATGCAACATGATTATCAAAATATGCAACATGATTATCAAAACATGTAACATGATTATCAAAACATGCTTGAACATAATATTTAATCCAGAGAATCACGAGAAAACATGTGATGATCTTTCTTTTTTTTGTTTTCATACACGCTACACAACATGAATAACACTACCTGATCAGTCCTCAACCTTAACAGTGGTCCACTAGCCCATGATTAATAAGAAATGGGATTGGGCTGGTAAAATTTTAGAACAACTACCCACCAGGCTAGTCAAAGTAGAAAGACAATTAAAGAAAACATCAGTTTTCGTTGATCGCGGCGGACAAAAATAAATTAAGAAACTTATCCAATAACTCCATTTGTGATAAGTGGGACTGGTAGGAGGACTGCACACTAGTGGGACCCAGTAATAATTTATTGTAATGTGATGATCACCATCTTGATTGGGGCCTTGGTCAACATGGAAGAGAATAGACTCTTTTTTCAAGAAATGCGACACTCCTAAGAGGAAGCAGCGTGTCGAATGCTGAATGGACAAGCAACTCAAGCTCAGACTTTGCTAAAGAAGCCTGACACTTTCAGTTTCATCCCAAGTGGAAAGCAACATTTCTTCTAGTACTTTTTCTTTTAACTTGATATTTTTCTTTGATTATCACTAATAAGCAAGAGCTTTCGTTGTTTCTAGTTATCTCACAAAATAAGCAGCAAAATTATAAGTATTCAGACAATTAATCCAGGCTTAGACTTGCCTCTTTTGAGCTCAGTAAGTGTGCGGCAAGAGCAAACATTTTCGCGTGACCTTCCATACATCCCCTCTGTTTTATCAACCCGCATACATACGGAAAAATTACGCAACAGTGGAAATCCTCCCTAAGGGTCAGAGGCTAGGGATTTCTTATAACTGTCAGATACTTTCATAGGAAAATCCATGTCGTTTATCATAATATTTTACTATTTATAATGTTTTTCTACATGACAAGTACACTCAGTAGGTATGAATTAAACTTATTTTTTGTGTATGGTTTTTTTTTTTTGAATAAGGCAATCTGTTAGAAACTGATGAAGACATGACCCTAACAAATGAGGTGCTTAATTCCTCTTCTAATCAGTCCGGAGAAACAGAGGAAGAAAGCTTAGATGATGAGAGTCCTTGTTCACCACAGAATTCTCTTGCTTCTGACGGCAATGGCTTTGATCACACGTCAATAGAGCAAACTGTTCACCGAGTTGTTCAAGAGGTAAAATTAATATAATGGTCAAGAGACTTGTAGCACAATACTTATAATATGTACACTCCTTTAGAAAAAGATTTTAATTGTAGTTAAGTAACATAATGTTGAAATATTTAGCAAGTCAATGACAGTTTTCACTGCAGTGGTTTCACTGCATAGTTTTACAATAACATTGATAGTTTTGGACGTCTATTTCCATTGAAGTTTCTTGGAAAATCCTGCAGGGGCAAGTAGAGAGAAAAATGACAGAAATGCATCACCATCATGCCTTTTCCATGGTCTGCACTTTTATACACCATCGCTCTCAACCAATCAGTGCATGCAAAATCAATCAGTTATTGTAAAATATTATTCAGAAGAATTTGATAGAATAAGCAATCATGGAGATCCGTGAAAATAGATGAAAATTCAGCATGTAATGTGTAACAACTTATTTGCTTGTAATAGTTAGTATTTTAAAGCACAGTGTATACATTTTAAAAAATCTCAAATCCACATTATCTTGGTGAATGTTGAAATACTACCTACATATTATAGTTCTTTATGGTTTTCAAACTTCTTCAGTATGGATATCATTATCATGATCACTAGTAATGGTAACAGGGCTGATCTGAGCTGGAATCCAATTTGGTCAGTAATCATACAAGTGATTAACAAAATCGGACCACTGCGTAGTGGAAGTCTGATTTGTTTAATCACGAGTGTGATTACAGACTGAATTGGACAACACAAAGTTCTGTTACCAATTAATCATAACTTTAACTAAATTTGTGATATATAAGGCTCTTTTTAAAATCAAAGAACAAGAAATTTTAAGATTATTTTTTGCTAACAGTGAAAAAAAAAAGCCATTTAAGCACGTGTGTGATGGTGCGTACTGTCCAATTACTTGGGCATGACGTGCATTGTCCTATTAGACTGTCCAATAAAGGCTGAAATCATAGTAGTTGATAACCAATCAAATTTGAGAATTTTGTTATAGTTATGATTAACATTATTATTGATTGTGCCTTTTAAATTTTCTTTATTCTTCTTATTATTTTAATCTTTCATTTTTTCCTTCGGTTTTTTTACAGTCATTGCCACTCATTGTGGAACAAACACTGAGGAATCTTCAAGGACTTCATTTAGATGATCAGAAAGGCAACTCATTTATCGGACAAAGTCCTGCAAAATCAAATGTTGCCAAAGGTATAACTTTTGTTGTCATTCATTTTTTCTGTCGTACTGTAAACCAGAATTTTTGCTATTCAGGTTAATGATACTTTACCCTAATGCTAACTTGTCCACATTTTATTAGTTCTCCACAAAGGGATATTCTGCGCAGAATGTAATCAACCTGTTGTTGGAATCCGATACAAATGCTGGTAAGAAATTAATACATATTTGCGTATTAACCAAACTATCCAAAGGTTAAAGAGTGCAGGGGACAATGACTAAAATGCCCTTGCTCCAATGCTGTGCTTTTCAAAAGTTTCTTGTGATTTATTAAGATACTATTAGATGGTCAAAAGATTTGTGAAGAGGTTACAAGTGATAAGAGGTTTGTGGAAGTCCAGACAAAGCTTGTTAGATACATGTATATATGTTGTGGTTCAAATTTAATCTTTGGTTTGAATTTTTTTAAACTGGTTAGAAATTTTTAAACACATAACTCGTTCTCATTTATTTGTACCTCTCCTGGTAAATTACGGTGTAAAATATACTTGTGACATCAACTTGGTTCCACATTGTAGTAAGCATTTTAGCAATTACGGTTAAGCATTTATTTCAAATGGTTAGCTTTCATGTAAGTTTATGGCCACAACACCATTTCAGTGATTTTTGTTACCTTTGCATCCTGCATCCCTGACACATAAAAATTCTCAAAGACACAAAATAATTTGTGGTATGTGTCCCATAGGATGGAAAGATCAATTGATCAATCTGAAGACGTTTAAATTGTAGAATCATATCCTGTTTTTGGGTGATTTGCTGTGACTGTTCTTGTCGCTGTTGTTTAATGACACATATTTCTTGTAGTATTTCTTTTGCTTGACAATAGAAGGAGTATATTTTTATTTCAGTAAACTGTGATATGGAGTTTTGGAGATTAACTGTGTGGTTACATTGGGACTTATTGGAAATTATAATGACTCACTCTTCACAGAGAGTATGATTTATAAATGAAGGTACAGTTAACTATTATTTTTGTTTACAGCTTTTGCACAGACTATGACCTGTGTGAAGATTGTGAGGCAGTGGATGGAATTCATGATTCAAACCATTTCTTTGCAAAGCTCCACAATCATGTACCTGGAATAGGGAGAAAAAATGGAGAGATGGTGCCAATATTGAAAAAGTCTGTGTATCGAACAGTCTTCAAGGAAGAATTAAAGAATGAATGGAAGATAGAGAAAAGAAGGGATAGAGAGGAAAGAAAAGAAGAGAGAAGAAAAGGCAAGGAGGAACGAAAAGTGGAGAAAAGGAAAGATAAGGAAGAAAGGAAGGAAGAGAAAAAGCGGGATAAGGATGAAAAGAAGGAGAGGAAAAAAAAGGAGAAGTACTACAAGGCTATCAGACTGGAGGAGAAGAATAAAAGAGAAATAAAAAGGAAACTGAGAGAGATGTAAGTTCCTAGAAATTGTGGAATGCCTTTAAGTTCCGAAAGTAATGACCCCTCAAAAGTAGCGAACCTCTCAAAGTAGCGATAAGATGTCACAGGTGTTAGCAAATCCCAAAAGTAGCGATAGATATCCTGAACAAATGCCACACTGATTGAGGTTTATTAATGGTGATTATTTGACATTCCTATTCATAAATCTTAAAATACGGGATATATACGAACATTAGCTTTTTTCAAAAAGTATTCCTTTCAGTCTTTGCAATTTTATTTTTTGAAGTGCCCATGTGGAGTACACGTTTTAGCCATCCAAAAGTAAGGACCTCCCCCCCCCCCCTGAAAGTAGTGAGCCTCCAAAAGCGTTGATAGCAGAAGGATGCTAAATTCAAGAGTAATGAGGGTCATTACTTTCGAAACTCTACGGTAGTCCAGTTTTGAATTCGTCTCAATCACTGAATAGAAGCTCTGAAGACTCGTTTATACAGGGTTAGCCTTAACCTAAAGTTAAATATTCACAAAATACTGGCAAATTTGAGTTAAAACCAATGGACTCAGATGTACACAGGTCTTCTTCTGACTAAAATTTGTGAATATATTTACGTTAGGTTGAGGCTTACCCTGTATAAATGAGTCTTCAGTGCTTCTATTCAGTGGCTGCAACGAATTTGAAACTAGACTATTGCCATAGAGAAAGTGAGAAATAATGTTTTTGGAATGAGTGATAAATGTGACCTTCTTTGGGAAAACGTACACTAACGATATTTCGTTATCGTTAGAAAACTAACGGATAGCTAACGGATAGCTAACGGCTTTTCTAACGTTCTAACGGTTTGTCCAAACGTTCTAACGGTTTGTTCTGACGTTCTAACGATTTGTCCAAACGCTCTAACGATTTGTTCTAACGGTTCGTTCTAACGCTCTAACGATTTGTTCTAACGCTCTAACAGTTGAATTGGTGGAAGTAATCGAGCGCTATTCCCTATTAAGCAATCTATTAACGGCTGGTTCATCTTGTTGTTATCAATGTATTGAGCGAAAGTTTTAAGTACAGCTGTCGATCGATAAACGGCTGAAAATTGAAAGCATCAAAATCACTAGTGATGTGATCAACGAGTAAAATAATAATCGAAATCGACTTGCTCTCGAAACGACTGCGCTTCAAAACAGGCCGTCCAATTTCTCCTGGAATGAAACTTCTACTGCATCGTATTGACAAGAACTACTGTTTGCAAACACGTATCTTGACTTGGGACTGTAATGTTTCCAAAAACTATATCAAGCAAGCCCCTCGATGTCTGATGAAAGTTTTTAACAAGATGCCGTATCGGTTTCATAAACAACTTTATGCAAATTTCGGTTGAAATTTGACTCCCGGGAATTTGAATACGCAGTGAAGCGTTGTGTGACGGACAACACATGAATAAAAGCTGTATTGAATGATTGTAGACTTTTTTAATTACTAGAGAGCCTCAGTTATTTGGGACTACAAATCAAATGGAAAAAAAATTAAAATCCCAAACCTTTCCCAGCCCATGCCTCTGTTCAATATCAGCATAAAAAGCAACTCGCGTGTTCATTAATCTTTTTTATTATCGACATTGTTCTAAAACGATTACAATCTGTCCTCTAGAAAAAGTCATATACAGGTACTATGACTCGGCCATCGTGAGTGGCTACCAGTTGAGCTTTGTTGACTCCTGCGTTACTTGACGTGTCCACCATTCTAGCAAGTTCATAAAGTGAAGAAATAAAACTGACTTTGAACGACTTCTTAAGACTCCCGAAACAACGATCTGGGCCAAATTTAGTATGTCCAGCAATGAGAAAGGAGTAGTTTATATTACGATGAAGTTCAGTTGCAGTCCGCCATGCTAAATACCATAAAAAGTAATTGTTTTTGTTCTGTCCCGAACAATTATCAGCATTTAAGTGAACATCTGTTTCCCCCAGACCATGACGCGAAAAGAAGTGATGAACGTAACTTATTGTAGCATTGGCCCCCTTACCAACAGTCGCAGCTTCGTCAATTAAATAGTTTACTTGACGGGGTACACCTTCGCACATGACTCCGAAAATTCCACATTTGCGAGGGGTCTTAAAATAGATCGGCCCGGGTTGCATCGGGTTGCTTGGAAAGTGGACTTGTTGCCCCTTTCGAACCACGCGAACATCCACAGCCTTCGCGTAGGAATTTTTTAGCTCTCTCGATTACCGCGTTAGGAGTTTCTTCTCTCACTATACTTTCGGTGTCTGCCATACTTTGTCACTTTCGTGTAATGCACGCGAGTAAACAAGTGCACGCCAGTTAAAGTGTCATTTGTTGTCATGGAAATTATACATTTGCGTGCCGATTCCGCTTGGGACTTGGGGACAGTTTTGTTGTTTATTGAACGCGAGCTGCAGTGATATTGCGATATTCTCTTATCTATTTTTTGTCTCTTTCTGTCGCCGCTTTAAGCCCCGACAAGCGGCTCCCACATTACATTAAAGCGGCATTCAATCGAAATTAAGTTTTAGGACGGTTACATATACTTGGCAAAGTCTGCCACACAGCCACAGCCATTCTTTGTGTTGAGCGTTGCGTGACGACACAAAGAACTGTTGTGTAGCAGAACGAAAAGTTGTTTTATTTCGTCTAAGTCTATCTTTTAAAAAGAAATTGCCACAAAACGTACCAAAAAGGAGAAGGACATAGATACAACCTGAATAAATGATCTAAGAAATCTCCGAGTCAACTGAGTGTACCGTTCGTATCGAGATCGAAAACGGAACAATCTGATCAATAGTTGTAGATGCAAGAAAAATTTGCATATATCATGTGTAATTTCAATTAACCAACAATGGATCTTGCTTGCTTGCATCTTTTCATTTAAAAATACACAAAACAGCAACGTTTCTAAAGGCAAAAAGATGGGAAGAAGGTCATGACTTTTATACCGAGGGTTTTCCTGCAACCATTCAATTCATTCGAGATCAATTAGCGGAAGTCTGCAGAGAAGCGGATTTCAAGACGTGTGCTTGTTTGTTTACTTCTTATCGTCGGTATCTTTTGCCTACAGCCGACGACCAAGCATTTTGATATTAATTTTTCGTTTCAAAAGCGTAGAACGGGTAGGGAATTGTGTCGTCGTTTCGTTCACTGGACGTTGGGAAACGGGTTTGGCAAGAATCACTAGTTTCAGGTGCCCGATGCGGGCCTTGTTTATAATTTCTCGTCGCCCGCTGGCTAATAAAATTGTCGTAGAAACCTCTGACGACAGGGCGCCCATAAGGCAGCGGCCTTGATCAGCAAAGCAATAGAATCGTCAGTTAACGCTTTAGTTTCCTGGACTAACGCGCTCTAACGGATACAACTAACGCTCTAACGGATATACATGAGTTGCTAACGGATTGACTAACACCTCTAACGGATACAACTAACGCTCTAACGGCTACGGATGAGTTGCTAACGAATTGCCTAACGCCTCTAACGATTTTCATTGAATCATCTAACGGATGACTAACGGACAGCTAACGGTCTAACCGTTTAACGAAATATCGTTAGTGTACGTTTTCCCAAAGAAGGTCACAAATGCTCATGAAGTCCTGAAAGATACCATTATTAGTTCTTTAACAGATGGCTCTTCTTTTAAAAAAAGAAATGGTCAAAAATTAAAATAATGACTGGGTACGTAGTTGGTGTTGACATTAGTTGATCATGAAGGGAACTCTTCCTTGTGAAACGTTGTTTAAGATGTCAATACCAAACCAACTGTGGAATTTACGCATCCTACCGATGATCCATTAACTGATACAGTATTTCCAGCAACAACAATTTGCTGTCTTTGCCCTACTAATATTGATGTGTCCCAATTTCTTTGTGAAAATTTGGGTTTTTAAATTTAAAAGTATTTTTTTCTGCCTACAACCATGTACTTGATCTCTATCTGCTATAGATATCATACTTGGCTGGCAGAAATTCCCTAATCAGTGTACCAGATATTTGATTGCACGATGAATATTTATCCTTAAATTTGATTACTGTCTATTATTGTCTTTAACAGTCGCCATGAAAGAGAGTCCGCTACTACCACGGAAAGGCTGCAAAACTGTCTGAACGCTGAGTTTATTGCAGATGCTAGTATTCCTGATGAAACAGTGTTAAAGGCAGGGCAGAAGGTTTGTCATAACAAAGGGTCCACTTTTGTGTACTAGTATAGTATGAATCAGTATAACTTGAAGAATGTAGTCCATCGCTAGCGAAAACCAGCCTTTACATGCTAGGCACTTGTCTGTTCCATTGAAGTTAAGATAATGATAACAACAACAACTACCAAACATAGGGTTTTTTTCTGGCAAAGATTTAATTGACAAAAAAAAAAAAACTACTTTTAACTTACAGTTATCCTAGTATTGCAGCTTGGTGGTAATACAGTACTGTTTGTCCTTTTGTTGAATGAGTGACACTTGTACAATATCAATTTTGTTCATTGTTAAGCTCCTGTGTTTTCTTCTGACAGTTATATTTTATTTGCTGATTTTTTTTTTTTTTTTTGAATGTGTTTTACAGTTCTTGAAGCGCTGGACTGTGAAAAATAAAGGACGCAGGTGGAGTGCAAAGACTGTGGTTAGTAAAAAAGTTACGTTATATGCAGTGCTGAGTAATAGCATAACCTTATGCATGACAGTTCTTCTGTTATTCAAATTCCTCAAAAAACATCACTTGCCCGTCAGGCAAGTTAAAAACAGAATTCACTAGCCCAAGAGCAAAATCCACTAGCCATGGGCTATCAGACACCAATTTCACTTTGCATGCTGCATGTAAGCATGCAGATTTTGAGATATGCCATCCATCAGTTTTTTTAACTGTGTTGAGCACTGTATGACTTGTGTAGTTTGATTAAAACTACCCTTTTATTACAAAAGGCTGATGTCAGCCCAGTAGGGGAAAGGCCATGAATGAGATTTGTTGCTTAAGTTTTTGCGTAATATTTGGTGCAATGTGTAGCTGACAGAGATGGAGGGCTTATTTATATGTTATGCTACGAGCAAAAAGATACAACTTTGTTTGCTAACAACTCCCAAATTGTTGGATGTTAAATGATTCATCTGTTTGCACATCCTGGACTTGCAGGTTGTTGGGAGTTGTTGCGCAAAGTTTGAAACCGGTCAAACTTTAAGCTATCTGCAAATGAACACAAAATATCCCAACAATGGCAAACAATGTTGCATCTGTTTGCACACAGTGCTTAAGTAGTATTTAGCAACTCAGACTGGCAGCCTATTAGACATTTGACATTAGACATTTGAACGACTCATGTCTACCGGAAGTGAGCCTTTTTCTCTTGTCTTGACGCTACCATATATGTATTGCCAAGGGTCTTCATTTTTATACCGATGATTTGCCCAAAAATATGTACAAAATCATGGCTCAAGAGTGCAAAAAGTCCACTTCTGGTTGGCATGCATCGCTCCAAAACATTGCTGCTTAAACTCCCTAATAACATAGATGTACAGTAGTATAGTTTTCAACCACAACAAGCATTTGTCTATAAGTGAACACTGACTAAGTGAGTAAATGACACCCTATTCACCAAAGCATAGTTATAGTCCACTTCTGCAATAATACCTGTTGTCCTAACAGCTGGGCACATGCCTTATTGATTTTAAGGGCTTACATATTGTTTTGTTTTGTTCACTGAAGTTGCAATGTGTAGAGGGTAATATCACAGTGGCATCAGGAGACAACATGGTGGAGGTTCCACCGCTGAAACCTGATGAGCAAGGTGAACTGGCTGTTCCATTTGTTGCGCCTTCCGCCCCTGGGCGTTATGAAAGGTATGTCATTGTGGCACTTCAAAAATAAAAGCTTCTAAATTAATGTGCAAAAGGATTTTCATGAAAAAGAGATTCTTAGTGATTGTGCCCAATTGCTTATAGTCCTGAACCATCATGCAGAGACGTGTATCACATCAGTAGAAGATTATGGATTTTGTCCTTAGTGGAAAGCTGGTGTCAATATTGGGTCAGGGGAGGGGTAGGCTGGCCTTTTTCCAGAATCTTATACGTATTTGGTCAATCAGTAACTTTTGATGTTGCTGTTAATATCCTCTTGCAGCAAGTGGCAGCTGTGCCATCAAAGGATTCCACATAAGATTCCATTTGGTCCACTCTTCTGGTGCCAGATTATTGTTGAAGGAGACAAAATGGAATGTGAGGTCGCCCAGAGAGAGGAGGCAGCAGGTAGGTTCATTTGATTATTTGCCTGCAGGCCTGTTGTAAAGATTATCCTCTCCATGGCCACACATGTCTTAACCTTGTTGTGTTTTCTTTGGTTTATTTGTTTTAGTCATCTGCTCAGCTCCAACAGCCTTTTTGCTGTAAATACTGCAAAAGATATAGGAATTATTTTTTTGTTATTCTCTCAAGAGGACAAAGCTTGAACATTAATCCTGTGTAATGTGTTTCCTCTAAAGAACCAACACAAGTACCAAGCCATGACACCACCTCTCTGGTGAACAGTGCATTCCTTGAAGGTGTGTCCCACCCTGTAAGAAAACTTGTGGAGCACATAGTACCCCAGGGTGGTCAGATTGAGGAGGCTGATGAAGCATCAGGATCTGATGCCTACCTGAGTTCTGAAGACACAGCAGAGTATAAGAAAGTGGCAACGCCATTAGAGTCAGTATTGGTTGCCACCCAGGCTGCTCAAGCTGCAGAATTGGAGTGGGATGCAGCAGGATGTACCCTTGACACAGATTCGTGTGACAAAGAAGAGACTGAGGAGCTTGTGTTGTGCAATGCAGTTGAAGGTAACATATGCTGCTTTAGACCCTTTGAAAAGGCTCACTTATGCCAGTTTGGCTGATTGGAATTTTGGCGATGGAGAAGCCCTATTCAAGGCTGTCACTAAAATTTCAAGTTTCTGGGTATATGCAATTAGTAGGAGGGGAATTGTACAGCTAGGGGTTCTTTTGGTTCCGTTTTCCTTTAGTTCCCTCTGAAAGTAGCCAGGTCTCATGCTCATTGTAGCTGGGGGAAATCCTCCTCCCCCCCCCCCCGGCTCTTAGTGAGAGCCCTGCTATTCCTCTTGCCAACCTTGCTGGCTCACACTGGTGGTTTCGCCACCATAATTTTCCCCAAAAGAGCCTGCCTAAGTCTAGCTGCTTTATAAATTGGACATTGGGGGTTTAAGTTCATTTTAGCCATGTGTTAGGTCCTTGTTTCATAGTTTGTCATTACATCCTGTCACAAACTCGTCAGGTTTTTTTTCCTGTTTCCATTTTTGTTCAGTTTTGATCCACAAGAAAAGAGTGTCGATCGCAACTTGTTCATTTGCCCATCCCTTCATTCGTTGATTCATTTGCTCATTCACTCATTCCTTTATTCATTCAAATAATAATTATTAAGCTAAGGGATCATAAAAATAACAATCTTTTTCATTAACAAGTCTTACAGCAAGGAGCCCAAAAGTGTGACCTCCTTTAATTGTGCAGACATTCACCAATTACAAGTCGAGGACAGTTTCCTGCTGGCTTCTGATTGGATTAAATCTGTACAAAAGAGTGTGAAAAAAGAAGTGACCACACTTTTGGGTTCCTTGCTGTAAAACTTGCCCTTGTTTTGCTAGCCTGTTTCAGGTATTCTGATAGTGGAGTGTGGCAGTAACCCGTTTTTTTTTGGGGGGGAGGGTACTGCCATATATGGGCTATATGGGTATGTGCTGCTGTGAAGGGTATGGTTTTCAATAGTGGCAGTTTACTCTGGGATAGGGTATATAAATCAGAGAGTTGGGGTCCAGAATAGGGTGTCATTTTCCATGAAACTGATCAATTGGTTGAAGATTTTAGTCTAGACAAGGGAAACCGGGAATTGCCACTCAAAAATATGAAAAAAAAAAACAAATCGGCAGTTTTAAATTTATGCAACTCAGACCGAAACCTACTCTAGGACAGGGGGGGTTTGGGAAGTTTAGTCTAGTATAGGGTACCAAAATTCAGCTGAACTAGCTCTGGTGTAGGCTAAGGGTTCCAGGGTCCCAGCGGCACATTCTCACCCAAAAATTTCCCCAGGGGCAGTAAGTCAGGGAGCATAAAAAATAAGGAGGGAGAAGGACCTTGCTATTTTTCTACTCATTTCTCTTTGTGCTGTTGCCACTATGTGAATGCCTGGAAGAGGCTTTTGTGATCCAAAAAGAGGAATAGGACAGGCCGGGAAAGGCCCAAAAAAGTAACTTAAATTAAATGTCTTTACAGATGCCGGAAGCGATGTGGAAAGCATCTTCAGTGATATATCAGATGACTTCATGGTGGTTCCCATCCCTCCCTGTTTCATTCCAGAGGCCCCCCTGACCGCAGACCCTGCGCACGTGACTGTTAGCATGACAGAATACAAGCAGATGTCAGAGAGTCATCAGGGACCTTTTTCATTGGACCTCAGTCCTCACGCTTCTCTTGAGGTAGAGCTCAAGAGTAGTTCTGCTGATGCTTGCTATACTGACCAAATGAGTGTTGCCAATGTTTCAACAATATTGGAGGGTGGTTCTACCCTTGTGGATTTAAGGGATGTTACCAGCAGTGAGACACCAATGGAGATGACATCAAGGACAAACATGGAAGGAGAACAGAATGTTTTTAATCTGGCTAGTGAGACCTTGCCTCTGCTTCCAGAGCCCCTCATCCCTGAACCAGGACTGCAGGTAACTGGGTTAGTGGAAGCAGCGCCAACCGTCGTCAACTCCACTGAGTCTACATTACCAATTACCAATGAACCTCTCCCTGCACTCGAACCAGCAGAGGATGACAACAGTGTTGTTGGAGTTGATGATGCCAATGATGCTGCACAGCCACAGCCAGAACCAAGCTCACAACCCATCGCAACCCAGCCAATGACCGGGACAGACGAGTCGCCTCCAGTAGCACTACAACCAGAGCCCTCATCATCAGTGAATGTAGCACCGACCACTGTACAAACAAGGGGAGTGGTGCAGCATATTCCCAACACCAGCAATGACTTCCCCACCGACGTCGTTAAAGATGTGTTGTCCACTGCCTTTGATGCAGTAGCCAGTGCTGGTCGAGCTATTGTGGACACTATGGACAATCTTTTCACTGGCAATCCAAAGCCAGAACCTACAGCTACTTACAACCCTGAGCAGGGATGTGAGATATCAGTTAATCAAGAAGAAGGGGACCAAATAAGAGTATGTCAAATTGCTTGTTGTGTACCATATATTTTCAACTTGAAGTTACAACTGGAGCTTTCTGCAGAATGTGTATAATTGTCCCAAAAACTATCTTCTCTCTACTAAGAGTGTTAACTCTTTACGGACTCCTTCAAATTCAAATTATTTCCCTTCTAAGGATTCAGGGAAACCAATACTTACCGCAAATCCTACTTCATACGAGTGTACGAGTGATTTATTAGCAACAATTTTGTATACTCGTGTATTGGTACATGTATATACTTCTCCCTCCCCCCTCCCTCCCCCATTTGGGCCCACAAGGATATTGCTTGTTCCAAACTAACAGCGACTTTCTCTCCCCTCCACAGGACGCTCCTGAAGTGCACTCAGTATCCTGGCCTCCTGGTAGATCGCCTGGCACGTGTCAGGAATGCTTGGTGGAGATGGGATTCTGCGATCGCAAACTCAATGAACAACTTCTGAAGAAACACAACAACAATGTGGCCCTTGTCGTGAACGAGCTATTATCGTTCACTGATAATGACTGGTCCACGCGGAGACATTAATTAAATGTAAGGGATGTTAAGCAAGGAGTTTTTGAATGACAGACAGCAACCGGAAGTGAAATGCCGGAAGTACCTCAAGTATAATGGCGGAAATACCGGAAGTAAAATGCCTTGATGCTACCACATTTGAATAGCTAATTGTCTCTTTCTCCTTTAGAGACGATTCGTTCAAAATTTATACGGCCCACGAATGCAAAAGGTCCTCTTCCGGTTGACGTTGGTCGCTCAAAAACGTCGTTGCCTTAACTCCGTATTAATTAAATATGACGAAGCTCAAACAAAGCCGTTTTTGAACAACAGGTGGTTACAAGCTGAAATGAGGCTGTTTCCTTTTGAAAATGCCAAGATGCTACTGCTTTTGTATTGGAAAGTGACCTTACTCTTAAAGACGATTTGCCCGAATTTCCGGGCTAAACCACTGCCCACTAAATTATGCAAAACAACCCCTTCCAGTTGCCGTCCATTGCTCAAAAACGCCTTTGCTTTTGAATTAGTTTAGTTTGGTTTGGTTCTAATGGGTGGTTTTTGTATCTATTTAATGGGATAGTCTAATTAATTTTTGGTTAAAACTTTTGAAAACATTAAAAATTTAAAGACTTATCCTTAGTGTTAGTTGTTCCTTTGGCTGTCAAGCGTGGCCAATGTTATTTTCCAAATTCAATTTGTGAGGTGATTTCAGTGTTATTCAAGACTATACTTCAGCGTTGAAAATGTTTTATGTCGTCTATTGCTACAGATGGCAAGGATGGACTAGAATTGAAACTTAAAACTATTGGGCCAACTTTTTTATATTTTAAGGCTATGCCCATAATAGCCTGTGTGCAGACGCTCCCCTCCTCTCAGAAAAAAATCGGGAAGAGAGGCCCTCTCTCCCCGCTTATTTCTGCGGGCAGGGGGAGTCTGTACACAGGCCAAGCCAACAATAATCAGCTGAAGAATTATCATGATTAGTGTTCCTTGAGGAAATTCGTGTGGTCTCTTCTTCATACCACTACAGGTGGAGCAATTTGTGTATAGGGTTAAGACACTAGGAAATGATTTCTGCACAGAATTGACCTAAATCAGCCTAATATCCTCGTGATATAACCCCTTTAATGGAAACTTCAAAATAAAAAGTTGGTACAATAGAAAAGTAACAGATAAGTGATTAGAAACTACAAGTGGTGTAGGAGGTTAAAACAGATAACAAACGACAAACTGGAAAGAGAATCAAACAGAACTCTAGGATATATCTGATTAGAAAAGGTCAGATAATCATCACAATACTGTTGTTGTATTCATTGCAGCAAGTTTACCAAATGTCCGGGGATTTTAACTAGGAATTAACATGACAAGGACAGCGGACATTTCGTGACACAAATGGTTTCCTCGCGAATTGACGTCTGAGGAACGAGCACAGAAAGCGCGCGGAAAGCACTCTATGCGACTTTCGGTGTCCAAATTCTCTCTCTGCCATTGGTCAAGCCAGTTATTTGGTTTGCGCGTACCGTTGTCAACTGACGTCCCCTTTCTGTTGCTAAATCAGCCTGATAACATACCGTTGACGTGTCGCTATCCAGATCTGAGTGGTGCTCCTGATTGGTCGTGCCGCTTGGGAAATTTTCTTCAACCAATCAAAAGGGATAACCCAGATCTAGGTAACGGCACGTCATCAGTATGGAATTTCGGCACTTTTTCTCATCCGTCATCTCCCGGGGAAAACCAGTGGTGGCGTCGCAAAATGTCGGCTGCTTTCGTAAAATGTCGGCTGTTTTCGTGAAATGTCGGCTGTTTTCGTGGGCCTTGACATAACGCTTGGGTTTCTTCTTAAGTCGATGGGAAAGGTTTGGATAAAATTCGGGTGCCACGTAATGAATGCATTCATTAATGAAGTGTTTGTTTACACCAACTAAACTAGTAGACTAAGTTAAATTTGCAAACTGAGGCTGAGGCGTTGAAATCCGTAATATCGTCACATCCAGCTTTATCATTTGTTTCTGTCTTCGATATAAATTATAAGCTGTAGATATACGAGTGATTCTCTTATTAACGCTGGCTAGTGTTTCTCCTTTGTTTTTCTTTAGTAGGTAATTTTCGAGGAAAGCTATTACAGTAAATAGTCTATTCATAAAGAATCTTTATGCGGGAGTAATCAATGTAAATAAATGCTTCGAAATTTCAGACGATTGCTTTGTTTGTTCGTCGATATTTCTATAACACCATTAACCCGCAGGAAAGTGGGGTGTAAGTTTGGCGCACGAGTGAGGGATCCCTCACGTGCGCTTCGTGATTTCATGCGCTTGAGTGGACACTTCCCTTTGGAATCCCCACTGCGTTCGCTTTCTTCCAAAGTCACCAAAAACAGGTTAAGATTAGGCGGAACTATCTTGGATATTTCTAGTCTGCGAGCAGGCTCTGATTTATATGGCGAGTCCGTATGGCGAGCTTTGCGAGCCGCATGAGAACGCGCGAGCGAGCGGCGTCCCTTTCCCCTTTCGCGTGCTGCTCTCGCGTGACTCCTCGCAACTCCCTCTAGCCTGCGAGGAAGCCCTCCATTTGGGCGAGGGTGAGACGTCTTCTCTCGTTTGCCACTCGAGCGTTGACTTTTCACGCTATTTTCTAAATGGAGAGCTTGCTGGCAGGCTAGGATTATTTTTTTAAGTGTTAAGCTTTCGTCATGGGGGTGGAATTTGAAATGTTTGCTTTGCCTAGTTTTTCTTCAAAATATCCCAAAAACGACGTTTTCAAGATATTATTATTTGCAAAGAGAT
>CALNXK010000280.1:0-102500 GCA_942486035.1 Porites lobata
GGTGACAACAGTGACAACGGTGACAACAGTGACAACGGTGACAACAGTGACAATGGTGACAACGGTGACAACGGTGACAACGGTGACAACGGTGACAACGGTGACAACAGTGACAACAGTGACAACGGTGACAACGGTGACAACGGTGACAACAGTGACAACGGTGACAACAGTGACAACAGTGACAACGGTGACAACGGTGACAACAGTGACAACGGTGACAACAGTGACAACAGTGACAACGGTGACAACGGTGACAACGGTGACAACAGTGACAACGGTGACAACGGTGACAACGGTGACAACGGTGACAACAGTGACAACGGTGACAACGGTGACAACAGTGACAACGGTGACAACGGTGACAACAGTGACAACGGTGACAGCGGTGACAAACGGTGACAAAGGTGACAACAGTGTGACAACGGTGACAACAGTGACAACGGTGACAACCGTGACAACAGTGACAACAGTGACAACAGTGACAACAGTGACAACGGTGACAACGGTGACAACGGTGACAACAGTGACAACGGTGACAATGGTGACAACAGTGACAACAGTGACAATGGTGACAACGGTGACAACAGTGACAACGGTGACAACAGTGACAACAGTGACAACGGTGACAACGGTGACAACAGTGACAACAGCGACAACAGTGACAACGGTGACAACGGTGACAACGGTGACAACGGTGACAACAGTGACAACGGTGACAACAGTGACAACAGTGACAACGGTGACAACGGTGACAACAGTGACAACGGTGACAAAGGTGACATTGGTGACAACATTAACAGCTGTGACAACGGTGACAACCAAGACAACAGTGACAACGGTAAAAACAGTGACACCCGTGACAACAGTGACAACAGTGACAATGGTGACAACAGTGACAACGGTGACAATGGTGACACGGGTGACAAAAGGTGACAACGGTGACAATGG
Source organism: Porites lobata (assembly GCA_942486035.1). Lineage (NCBI taxonomy): Eukaryota > Metazoa > Cnidaria > Anthozoa > Scleractinia > Poritidae > Porites > Porites lobata. The sequence goes on from CALNXK010000280.1 coordinate 952, forward strand.
TGACAACGGTGACAACGGTGACAATGGTGACAACGGTGACAACGGTGACAACAGTGACAACGGTGACAACGGTGACAACGGTGACAACGGTGACAACAGTGACAACAGTGACAACGGTGACAATGGTGACAACGGTGACAACGGTGACAACAGTGACAACGGTGACAACAGTGACAACAGTGACAACGGTGACAACGGTGACAACGGTGACAACAGTGACAACGGTGACAACGGTGACAACAGTGACAACAGTGACAACGGTGACAATGGTGACAACGGTGACAACAGTGACAACGGTGACAACGGTGACAACTGGTGACAACGGTGACAACGGTGACAACAGTGACAGTGGTGACAATGGTGACAAAGGTGTGACCGGTGACAACGGTGACAACGGTGACAATGGTGACAACAGTGACAACAGTGACAACGGTGACAACGGTGACAATGGTGACAACGGTGACAAACGGTGACAATGGTGACAACAGTGACAACGGTGACAACGGTGACAACAGTGACAACGGTGACAACGGTGACAACGGTGACAACGGTGACAATGGTGACAACGGTGACAACAGTGACAACGGTGACAACGGTGACAACAGTGACAACGGTGACAATGGTGACAACGGTGACAACGGTGACAATGGTGACAACGGTGACAACGGTGACAACGGTGACAACGGTGACAACGGTGACAACAGTGACAACGGTGACAACGGTGACAACGGTGACAACAGTGACAACGGTGACAACAGTGACAACGGTGACAACGGTGACAACAGTGACAACGGTGACAACAGTGACAACGGTGACAACGGTGACAATGGTGACAGCGGTGACAACGGTGACAATGGTGACAACAGTGACAACGGTGACAAAAGTGACAACGGTGACAACGGTGACAAGTGACAACGGTGACAACGGTGACAACAGTGACAAAAGTGACAACAGTGAGAACGGTGACAACAGTGACAACGGTGACAACAGTGACAACGGTGACAATGGTGACAACGGTGACAACTGTGAAAACGGTGACAACAGTGACAACGTTAAGAACGGTGACAAGTGACACTGGTGACAAAAGTGACAACGGTGACAACGCTGACGAAGGTGAAATCGGTGACAACGGTCACAACAGTGACAACGGTGACAACAGTGACAACGGTAACAATGGTGACAACTGTGAGAACAGTGACAACAGTAACAACGGTGACAACGGTGACAATGGTGACAACAGTGACAACGGTGACAAAAGTGACAAAGGTGACAGCGGTAACAAGTGACAACGGTGACAACAGTGACAAGCGGTGACAACGGTGACAACGGTGACAATGGTGACAAACAGTGACAAGACAACGGTGACAACAGTGACAACGGTGACAACGGTGACAACGGTGACAACGGTGACAACGGTGACAACGGTGACAACGGTGACAAAGGTGACAACGGTGACACGGTGACAGTGACGGTGTGACAACAGTGACAACGGTGACAACGGTGACAACAGTGACAACGGTGACAACAGTGACAACAGTGACAACGGTGACAACGGTGACAACAGTGACAATGGTGACAACGGTGACAACGGTGACAACGGTGACAACGGTGACAACAGTGACAACCGTGACAACAGTGACAACAGTGACAACGGTGACAACAGTGACAACGGTGACAACAGTGACAACGGTGACAATGTGGTGACATTGGTGACAACAGTGACAACGGTGACAACGGTGACAACGGTGACAACGGTGACAGCGGTGACAACGGTGACAACGGTGACAACGGTGACAACGGTGACAACGGTGACAACAGTGACAACGGTGACAACGGTGAGAACGGTGACAACAGTGACAACAGTGACAACGGTGACAACAGTGACAACGGTGACAACGGTGACAACAGTGACAACAGTGACAACGGTGACAACGGTGACAACAGTGACAACGGTGACAACAGTGACAACAGTGACAAAGGTGACAACAGTGACAACGGTGACAATGGTGACAACAGTGACAACGGTGACAACAGTGACAACGGTGACAACGGTGACAACGGTGACAACAGTGACAACGGTGACAAAGGTGACAACGGTGACAACAGTGACAACGGTGACAACAGTGACAAAAGTGACAACAGTGAGAACGGTGACAACAGTGACAAAAGTGACAACAGTGACAATGGTGACAACAGTGACAACGGTGACAATGGTGACAACAGTGACAACAGTGACAACGGTGACAACGGTGACAACAGTGACAACAGTGACAACGGTGACAACGGTGACAACGGTGACAACGGTGACAACAGTGACAACGGTGACAACGGTGACAACAGTGACAACAGTGACAACGGTGACAACGGTGACAATGGTGACAACGGTGACAACGGTGACAACGGTGACAACAGTGACAACGGTGACAACAGTGACAACAGTGACAACGGTGACAACGGTGACAACGGTGACAACGGTGACAACGGTGACAACGGTGACAACAGTGACAACAGTGACAACGGTGACAACGGTGACAACGGTGACAACGGTGACAACGGTGACAAGTGACAGTGACAACGGTGACAGCGGTGACAACAGTGACAACGGTGACAACGGTGACAACGGGTGACAATGGTGACAACAGTGACAACGGTGACAGCGGTGACAACGGTGACAATGGTGACAAAGGTGACAACAGTGACAACGGTGACAACGGTGACAACAGTGACAACGGTGACAACGGTGACAACAGTGACAACGGTGACAACGGTGAGAAACGGTGACAACGGTGACAAAACGGTGACAACTGGTGACAACAGTGACAATGGTGACAACAGTGACAACGGTGACAACGGTGACAACGGTGACAAAGGTGACAACGGTGACAACGGTGACAACGGTGACAAAGTGACAACAGTGACAACGGTGACAACGGTGACAACGGTGACAATGGTGACAGTGTGACAACGGTGACAACAGTGACAACGGTGACAACGGTGACAACGGTGACAACGGTGACAACGGTGACAACGGTGACAACGGTGACAAACGGTGACAACGGTGACAACGGTGACAACAGTGACAACGGTGACAACAGTGACAACGGTGACAACGGTGACAACAGTGACAACAGTGACAACGGTGACAACAGTGACAACAGTGACAACAGTGACAACGGTGACAGCGGTGACAACGGTGACAACGGTGACAACAGTGACAACAGTGACAACGGTGACAACGGTGACAACAGTGACAACGGTGACAACAGTGACAACAGTGACAGCGGTGACAACGGTGACAACGATGACAACAGTGACAACAGTGACAACAGTGACAACGGTGACAACTGTGACAACGGTAACAACAGTGACAACGGTGACAACGGTGACAACGGTGACAAGAGTGACAATGGTGACAATGGTGACAACGGTGACAACAGTGACAACAGTGACAACGGTGACAACGGTGACAACGGTGACAACAGTGACAACGGTGACAACGGTGACAACGGTGACAATGGTGACAACAGTGACAACGGTGACAACGGTGACAACAGTGACAACGGTGACAACGGTGACAACGGTGACAACGGTGACAACAGTGACAACAGTGACAACGGTGACAACGGTGACAACGGTGACAACAGTGACAACGGTGACAATGGTGACAATGGTGACAACAGTGACAACGGTGACAACGGTGACAACGGTGACAATGGTGACAACAGTGACAACAGTGACAACAGTGACAACGGTGACAACGGTGACAACAGTGACAACAGTGACAACAGTGACAACGGTGACAACAGTGACAACGGTGACAACAGTGACAACAGTGACAACGGTGACAACAGTGACAACAGTGACAACGGTGACAACGGTGACAAAGGTGACAACGGTGACAACGGTGACAACGGTGACAATGGTGACAACAGTGACAGCGGTGACAACGGTGACAACGGTGACAACGGTGACAACAGTGACAAAGGTGACAACTGTGACAACAGTGACAATGGTGACAACGGTGACAACAGTGACAACGGTGACAACCCTGACAACGGTGACAATGGTGACAACTGTGACAACAGTGACAACGGTGACAACGGTGACAATGGTGACAACGGTGACAATGGTGTGGTGACAACGGTGACAACAGTGACAACGGTGACAACGGTGACAGTGGTGACAACAACGGTGACACGGCGACAACAGTGACAACGGTGACAACTGTGACAACAGTGACAACGGTGACAACATGAGTGACAACGGTGACAACAGTGACAATGGTGATAACAGTCACAATGGTGACAACGGTGACAACGGTGACAACGGTGAAAACAGTGAAAACAGTGACAACGGTGACAACGGTGACAACAGTGACAACGGTGACAACGGTGACAACAGTGACAACAGTGACAACGGTGACAACAGTGACAACGGTGACAACAGTGACAACAGTGACAACGGTGACAACGGTGACAACAGTGACAACGGTGACAACAGTGACAACAGTGACAACAGTGACAACGGTGACAACAGTGACAACGGTGACAACAGTGACAACGGTGACAACAGTGACAACAGTGACAACGGTGACAACGGTGACAACAGTGACAACAGTGACAACGGTGACAACGGTGACAACAGTGACAACGGTGACAACAGTGACAACGGTGACAACAGTGACAATGGTGACAACAGTGACAACAGTGACAACAGTGACAACGGTGACAACGGTGACAATGGTGACAACAGTGACAACTGTGACAACGGTGACAATGGTGACAACGATGACAACATTGAGAACAGTGACAACGGTGACAACAGTGACAATGGTAACAACGGTGACAGGTGACAATGGTGACAACGGTTACAACAGTGACAACGGCGACAACAGTGACAACAGGGCAACAGTGACAAAGGTGACAACGGTGAGAATGGTGAGAACGGTGACAACAGTGACAACAGTGACAACGATGACAACAGTGACAACAATGACAACGGTGACAACGGTGACAACGGTGACAACAGTGACAACGGTGACAATGGTGACAACGGTGACAACGGTGACAACAGTGACAACAGTGACAACGGTGACAACGGTGACAACAGTGACAACAGTGACAACGGTGACAACAGTGACAACGGTGACAACAGTGACAACGGTGACAACAGTGACAACGGTGACAACAGTGACAAGGTTAAGAACGGTGAGAAGTGACAACGGTGACAACAGTGACAACAGTGACAACGGTGACAACAGTGACAACAGTGACAACGGTGACAACAGTGACAACGGTGACAACAGTGACAACAGTGACAACGGTGACAACAGTGACAACGGTGACAACGGTGACAAGTGACAACAGTGACAACAGTGACAACAGTGACAACGGTGACAACAGTGACAACGGTGACAACGGTGACCACGGTGACAACAGTGACAACGGCGACAATGGTGACAACAGGGACAACAGTGACAACGGTGACAACAGTGACAACAGTGACAAAAGTGACAACAGTGACAACGGTGACAACGGTGACAACGGTGACAACAGTGACAACGGTGACAACAGTGACAACGGTGACAACGGTGACAACAGTGACAACGGTGACAACAGTGACAACGGTGACAACGGTGACAACAGTGACAACGGTGACAACGGTGACAACGGTGACAACAGTGACAACAGTGACAACGGTGACAACGGTGACAACAGTGACAACGGTGACAATGGTGACAACGGTGACAACAGTGACAACAGTGACAACGGTGACAACAGTGACAACGGTGACAACAGTGACAACGGTGACAAGTGACAACAGTGACAACGGTGACAACGGTGACAACGGTGACAACGGTGACAACAGTGACAACGGTGACAACAGTGACAACGGTGACAACGGTGACAACGGTGACAACAGTGACAACGGTGACAACAGTGACAACAGTGACAACGGTGACAACGGTGACAACAGTGACAACAGTGACAACAGTGACAACGGTGACAACAGTGACAACGGTGACAACAGTGACAACGGTGACAACGGTGACAACAGTGACAACGGTGACAACGGTGACAACAGTGACAACGGTGACAACGGTGACAACGGTGACAACGGTGACAACGGTGACAACGGTGACAACAACGGTGACAACGGTGACAACGGTGACAAGCGGTGACAACGGTGACAACGGTGACAACGGTGACAACGGTGACAGCGGTGACAACGGTGACGGTGCGGTGACAGTGACAACAGTGACAACGGTGACAACATTGACAACAGTGACAACGGTGACAACAGTGAAAACAGTGACAATGGTGACAACGGTGACAACAGTGAAAACCGTGACAACCGTGACAACAGTGACAATAGTGACAACGGTGACAAAGGTGACAACAGGGACAACAGTGACAACCGTGACAACAGTGACAAAGGTGACAACAGTGACAGCGGTGACAACGGTTACAACAGTGACAATGGTGACAACAGTGACAACAGTGAAAACAGTGACAACGGTGACAACAGTCACAACGGTGACAACAGTTACAAGGGTAATAACAGTGACAATGGTGACAACAGTGACAGCTGTGACAATGGTGAAAATGGTGACATTAGTGACAACTGTGACAATGGGGACAAGGGTGACAACCGTGACAACGATGACAACGATGACAACAGTGACAACCGTGACAACGGTGACAACAGTGACAACAGTGACAACGGTGACAACAGTGACAAAGGTGACAACAGTGACAACAGTGACAACGGTGACAACAGTGACAACGGTGACAACGGTGACAACGGTGACAACAGTGACAACAGTGACAACGGTGACAACGGTGACAACAGTGACAACGGTGACAACGGTGACAACAGTGACAACGGTGACAACGGTGACAACAGTGACAACGGTGACAACGGTGACAACGGTGACAATGGTGACAACAGTGACAACGGTGACAACTGTGACAACAGTGACAACGGTGACAACGGTGACAACGGTGACAACAGTGACAACAGTGACAACAGTGACAACAGCGACAACAGTGACAACAGTGACAACGGTGACAATGGTGACAACGGTGACAGCGCTGACAAGTGACAACGGTAACAACGGTGACAACAGTGACAACGGTGAGAACAGTGACAAGGGTAACAACGGTGAAGAGTGACAACGGTGACAACAGTGACAACCGTGACAACAGTGAACAGTGACAACGGTGACAACGGTGACAACAGTGACAACAGTGACAATGGTGACAACGGTGACAACAGTGACAACAGTGACAACGGCGACAACGGTGACAACAGTGACAACGGTGACAACGGTGACAACGGTGACAACAGTGACAACGGTGACAACGGTGACAAGGGTGACAACGGTGACAACAGTGACAACAGTGACAACGGTGACAACGACGACAAAGGCGACAACAGTGACAACGGTGACAACAGTGACAACGGTGACAACCGTGACAACGGTGACAACGGTGACAAGGGTGACAACGGTGACAACGGTGACAACAGTGACAACGGTGACAACAGTGACAACGGTGACAACGGTGACAACGGTGACAACGGTGACAACGGTGACAACGGTGACAGTGACAACGGTGACAACGGTGACAACGGTGACAACAGTGACAACGGTGACAACGGTGACAACGGTGACAACAGTGACAACCGTGACAACGGTTACACCGGTGACAACCGTGACAACGGTGACAACAGTGACAACGGTGACACCAGTGACAACAGTGACAACGGTGACAACAGTGACAACAGTGACAACGGTGACAACGGTGACAACAGTGACAACGGTGACAACGGTGACAACGGTGACAACAGTGACAACGGTGACAACGGTGACAACAGTGACAACGGTGACAACGGTGACAACAGTGACAACGGTGACAACGGTGACAACGGTGACAACGGTGACAACGGTGACAACGGTGACAACAGTGACAACGGTGACAACAGTGACAACAGTGACAACGGTGACAACGGTGACAACGGTGACAACAGTGACAATGGTGACAACGGTGACAACGGTGACAACGGTGACAACGGTGACAACGGTGACAACAGTGACAACGGTGACAATGGTGACAACAGTGACAACAGTGACAACGGTGACAACGGTGACAACGGTGACAACGGTGACAACAGTGACAACAGTGACAATGGTGACAATGGTGACAACAGTGACAATGGTGACAACAGTGACAACAGTGACAACGGTGACAACGGTGACAACGGTGACAACGGTGACAACGGTGACAACGGTGACAACGGTGACAACAGTGACAACGGTGACAACGGTGACAACAGTGACAACAGTGACAACAGTGACAACAGTGACAACGGTGACAACGGTGACAACGGTGACAACGGTGACAACGGTGACAAAAGTGACAACAGTGACAACGGTGACAACAGTGACAACGGTGACAACAGTGACAACGGTGACAACGGTGACAACAGTGACAACGGTGACAACGGTGACAACGGTGACAACAGTGACAACAGTGACAACAGTGACAACGGTGACAACAGTGACAACAGTGACAACAGTGACAATGGTGACAACAGTGACAACGGTGACAACAGTGACAACAGTGACAACGGTGACAACAGTGACAACGGTGACAACAGTGACAACAGTGACAACAGTGACAACAGTGACAACGGTGACAACGGTGACAACAGTGACAACGGTGACAACAGTGACAACGGTGACAACGGTGACAACAGTGACAATGGTGACAACAGTGACAACAGTGACAACGGTGACAACGGTGACAACGGTGACAACGGTGACAACGGTGACAACGGTGACAACAGTGACAACGGTGACAACAGTGACAACAGTGACAAACGGTGACAACAGTGACAACGGTGACAACGGTGACAACGGTGACAACGGTGACAATGGTGACAGCGGTGACAACGGTGACAACGGTGACAGCGGTGACAATAGTGACAAAGGTGACAACGGTGACAATGGTGACAACAGTGACAACGGTGACAACGGTGACAACAGTGACAACGGTGACAATGGTGACAACAGTGACAACGGTGACAACGGTGACAACAGTGACAACGGTGACAACGGTGACAACAGTGACAACGGTGACAACGGTGACAACAGTGACAACGGTGACAACGGTGACAACAGTGACAACGGTGACAACAGTGACAACGGTGACAACGGTGACAACAGTGACAACAGTGACAACGGTGACAACGGTGACAACGGTGACAACGGTGACAACGGTGACAACGGTGACAACGGTGACAACAGTGACAACGGTGACAACGGTGACAACAGTGACAACGGTGACAACGGTGACAAACAGTGGTGACAACGGTGACAACGGTGACAACGGTGACAATGGTGAACGGTGACAATGGTGACAACGGTGACAACAGTGACAACGGTGACAACAGTGACAACAGTGACAATAGTGACAACGGTGACAACGGTGACAACAGTGACAACAGTGACAACAGTGACAACGGTGACAACGGTGACAACGGTGACAACAGTGACAATGGTGACAACGGTGACAACAGTGACAACGGTGACAACAGTGACAACGGTGACAACGGTGACAACAGTGACAACGGTGACAATGGTGACAATGGTGACAACAGTGACAACGGTGACAACCCTGACAACGGTGACAACGGTGACAACAGTGACAACAGTGACAACAGTGACAACGGTGACAACGGTGACAACGGTGACAACGGTGACAACGGTGACAACGGTGACAACAGTGACAACAGTGACAACGGTGACAACGGTGACAACGGTGACAACGGTGACAGCGGTGACAACGGTGACAACGGTGACAACGGTGACAACAGTGACAACAGTGACAACGGTGACAACGGTGACAACGGTGACAACGGTGACAATGGTGACAACGGTGACAACAGTGACAACAGTGACAACGGTGACAACAGTGACAACAGTGACAACAGTGACAACGGTGACAACGGTGACAACGGTGACAATGGTGACAACGGTGACAACAGTGACAAAGGTGACAACAGTGACAACGGTGACAACGGTGACAACGGTGACAACAGTGACAACAGTGACAACGGTGACAATGTGACAACGGTGACAACGGTGACAACGGTGACAACAGTGACAACAGTGACAACGGTGACAACGGTGACAAGGGTGACAACAGTGACAACAGTGACAACGGTGACAACAGTGACAACAGTGACAACAGTGACAACAGTGACAACGGTGACAACAGTGACAACGGTGACAATGGTGACAACGGTGACAACAGTGACAATGGTGACAACAGTGACAACGGTGACAATGGTGACAACGGTGACAACGGTGACAACAGTGACAACAGTGACAACGGTGACAACGGTGACAACGGTGACAACGGTGACAACGGTGACAACGGTGACAACGGTGACAACGGTGACAACGGTGACAACAGTGACAACGGTGACAACAGTGACAACGGTGACAACGGTGACAACAGTGACAACGGTGACAACGGTGACAACGGTGACAACGGTGACAACAGTGACAACAGTGACAACGGTGACAACGGTGACAACGGTGACAACGGTGACAACGGTGACAACGGTGACAACAGTGACAACGGTGACAACGGTGACAACAGTGACAACGGTGACAACAGTGACAACAGTGAAAACAGTGACAACAGTGACAACGGTGACAACGGTGACAACAGTGACAACAGTGACAACAGTGACAACGGTGACAACAGTGACAACAGTGACAACGGTGACAACGGTGACAACAGTGACAATGGTGACAACAGTGACAACGGTGACAACAGTGACAACGGTGACAACGGTGACAACGGTGACAACGGTGACAACAGTGACAACAGTGACAACGGTGACAACAGTGACAACGGTGACAACGGTGACAACAGTGACAACAGTGACAACGGTGACAACGGTGACAACGGTGACAACAGTGACAAAGGTGACAACAGTGACAACGGTGACAACGGTGACAACGGTGACAACGGTGACAACAGTGACAACAGTGACAACGGTGACAACGGTGACAACAGTGACAACAGTGACAACGGTGACAACGGTGACAACGGTGACAACGGTGACAACGGTGACAACGGTGACAACAGTGACAACGGTGACAACGGTGACAACGGTGACAACAGTGACAATGGTGACAACGGTGACAACGGTGACAACAGTGACAACGGTGACAACAGTGACAACAGTGACAATGGTGACAACGGTGACAACAGTGACAACAGTGACAACGGTGACAAACAGTGACAACAGTGACAACAGTGACAACGGTGACAACAGTGACAATGGTGACAAAGTCGACAACATTGACAACGGTGACAATGGTGACAACAGTGACAACGGTGACAATGGTGACAACGGTGACAACAGAGTGGTGACAACGGTGACAAGGTGACAACGGTGACAACAGTGACAACGTGTGACAACGGTGACAACAGTGACAACGGTGACAACGGTGACAACAGTGACAACGGTGACAACGGTGACAATGGTGACAACGGTGACAACAGTGACAACAGTGACAACGGTGACAACAGTGACAACGGTGACAACGGTGACAACAAAGGTGACTTGGTGGTGACAACGGTGACAACGGTGACAACAGTGACAACAGTGACAACAGTGACAACGGTGACAAGGGTGACAACAGTGACAACGGTGACAACAGTGACAACAGTGACAACGGTGACAACGGTGACAACAGTGACAACAGTGACAACGGTGACAACAGTGACAAAGGTGACAACGGTGACAACAGTGACAACGGTGACAACAGTGACAACAGTGACAATTGTGACAACCGTGACAAGAGTGACAAAGGTGACAACTGTGACAACAGTGACAACAGTGACAGCGGTGACAACGGTGACAACGGTGACAATGGTGACAACGGTGACAAAAGTGACAGCAGTGACAGCAGTGACAAAGGTGACAACGGTGACAACAGTGACAATGGTGACAATTGTGACAACCGTGACAAGAGTGACAAAGGTGACAACTGTGACAACAGTGACAACAGTGACAACGGTGACAGCGGTGACAACGGTGACAACGGTGACAATGGTGACAACCGTGACAACAGTGACAACAGTGACAACAGTGACAGCAGTGACAAAGGCGACAACAGTGACAATGGTGACAATTGTGACAACCGTGACGAGAGTGACAAAGGTGACAACAGTGACAACAGTGACAGCAGTGACAAAAGTGACAACAGTGACAACGGTGACAATGGTGACAACAGTGACAGAGGTGACAACAGCGACATTAGAGTGACAAAAATGACAACAGTGACAACAGTGACAACAGCGACAACGGTGACAATGGTGACAACTGTGACAACAGTGACAACAGTGACAACAGTAACAGCAGTGACAACGGTGACATCAGTGACAATGGTGACAATTGTGTCAACCGTGACAAGAGTGACAAAGGTGGCAACTGTGACAACAGTGACAACAGTGACAACGGTGATAGCGGTGACAATGGTGACAACCGTGACAACAGTGACATCCATGAGAACAGCGACAATTGTAACAATGGTGACAACAATGACAACAGCGAGAACAGCGACAACTGTGACAACAGCTACAATGGCCAAAACGGTGACAACAGTGACAACTGTGACAACAGTGACAACAGTGACAACGGTGACAACACTGACAACAATGACAACAGCGACAAGAGTGACAAAAATGACAACAGTGACAACAGTGACAACAGCGACAACGGTGACAATCGTGACAACCGTAACAATAGTGACAACAATGACAACAGTGACAGGGGTGACAACGGTGACAATTGTGACAAACGTGACAAGAGTGAAAAAGGTGACAACGGTGACAATGTTGACAACAGTGACAGCGGTGACAACGGTGACAACAGTGACAACCGTGACAAGAGTGACAAAGGTGACAACTGTGACAACAGTGACAACGGTGACAGCGGTGACAATGGTGACAACGGTGACAATGGTGGTGACAACAGTGACACGGGTGACAACGGTGACAACGGTGACAGTGGTGACAACCTTGACAACAGAGACAACAGTGACAACGGTGACAGCAGTGACAACGGTGACAACGGTGACAACAGTGACAACTGTGACAACCGTGACAAGAGTGACAAAGAGGACAACTGTGACAACAGTGACAACAGTGAGAACGGTGACAGCAGTGACAACGGCGACAACAGTGACAACTGTGACTTTTGTGACAACCGTGACAAGAGTGACAAAGGCGACAACTGTGACAACAGTGACAATGGGGACAACAGTGACAGCAGTGACAATTGTGACAACCGTGACAAGAGTGACAAAGGTGACAACTGTGTCAACAGTGACAACAGTGACAACGGTGACAGCGGTGACAACGGTGACAACAGTGACAACGGTGACAATGGTGACAACCGTGACAACAGTGACAACAGTGACAACATTGACAGCAGTGACAAAGGTGACAACAGTGACAACGGTGACAATTGTGACAACCGTGACGAGAGTGACAAAGGTGACAACTGTGACAACAGTGACAACAGTGACAACGGTGACAACGGTGACAACAGTGACAACGGTGACAACGGTGACAACAGTGACAACAGTGACAACAGTGACAACAGTGACAAAGGTGACAACAGTGACAACGGTGACAACTGTGACAACCGTGACGAGAGTGACAAAGGTGACAACAGTGACAACAGTGACAACAGTGACAGCAGTGACAAAGGTGACAACGGTGACAACGGTGACAATGGTGACAACAGTGACAGCGGTGACAACGGTGACAACGGTGACAGCAGTGACAACGGTGACAATGGTGACAACCATGACAACAGTGACAACGGTGACAACGGTGACAACAGTGACAATGGCGACAACGGTGACAACGGTGACAGCGGTGACAATGGTGACAACCGTGACGAGAGTGACAAAGGTGACAACTGTGACAACAGCGACAACTGTGACAACCGTGACAACAGTGACAACCTTGCCAGCGGTGACAACGTTGACAACGGTGACAATGGTGACAACAGTGACAGCGGTGACAACGGTGACGACGGTGACAGCAGTGACAACGGTGACAACAGTGACAATGGTGACAACAGTGACAACGGTGACAACGGTGACAACGGTGACAACGGTGACAACGGTGACCAGAGTGACAAAGGTGACAACTGTGACAACAGTGATAACTTTGACAACAGTGACAATAGTGACAACGGTGACAACAGTGACAACAGTGACAAAGGTGACAAAGGTGACAACTGTGACAACAGTGACATCAGTGACAACCGTGAGAACAGCGAAAGTTTTGGAAACGGTGACAACAGTAACAACAGCGACAATGGTGACAAAAGTGACAACGCTGACAACAATGACAACAGTGAAAACAGTGACAACTGTGACAACAGCGACAACGGTAGCAACGGTGACAGCAGTGACAACAGTGACAACGGTGACACCAGTGACAACAGTAACAACGGTGACAACAGTGACAACAGCGACAATGGTGACAACGGTGACAACAGTGGCCACAGTGACAACGGTGACAACAGTGACAACAGTGACAGCGGTGACAACGGTGACAACGGTGGCAATTGTGACAACCGTGACAACAGTGACAAATGTGACAACTGTGAGAACAGTGAAAAGAGTGACAACAGTGACAGCGGTGGCAACAGTGACAAGGTTGACAATGGTGACAACTGTGATAACAGTGACAACCGTGACAACAGCGACAACGTTGAAAACGGTGACAACAGTGACAACAGTGACAACAGTGAGAACGGTGACATCGTTGACAAAAGTGACAACAGTGGCAACAGTGACAACGGTGAGAACCGTGACAACAGCGACAACAGTAACAATGGTGACAGCAGTGACCACAGTGAGAACAGCGTCAACGATGACAACAGTCACGACGGTGACAACGGTGGCAACCGTAACAACAGTGACAACAGCGAGAACGGTGACAATGGCGACATCGGTGACAACTATGAAAACGGTGACAACCACGACAACAGTGACAACCACGACAACAGCGACAATGGCGACAACAGTGACAACTGTGACAACAGTGCCGCCAGCTCACCGATCCTAAAAAAGCCGTAAAATGCTATTAAAAACATAGAAGAAAAAAGGGTACGGTGAAAGGCCGAAGAGTTGTTGTGGTTAAGTGAACCTGCGAGCGCGTGAAGGACCATCCTTGAGATTGGAAGCCGGATGTCACTTGAGATTTGATGTCTTAGGGCCGTCAACAGCTTGTCAATAATGAAAGCCCTCGTAGGATCATTCAAACCTTTGAACTTGTGCACACATCCGATGGCCGACAGATAAGATTTAATGGTTGACGGAGCTAGCTTCCAAGCGTGAAGATAAGAAACAAAAAGGGCTAACACAGGTGTAGTTAGCGGTAAAGCAGGAGAAACAGAATGATAAAATTGTTGATAAAAATCATTGAAAACAGCCCATGCTCGCTGATAAAGCTTACGAGAACCCGATGAGAGGGCGGAATTTAACAAGACCCTTAGCGTAGGGACCAACTCTGCGGCAGGAGGCTCACGGGAACTTTTTTGGCAGGACGTCTGCTTCGGGCGAAATTTGCTTGAATTGTTCTACCTGTAAACGTGAAATGTAGTCGGCACCAGAATTATGCACGCCCGGAATATGCCGTGCGCGAAATAAAATATTGTATTTAATTGAAGTTAAAACCAAATAGCGAACTAAAATCATGACTAATTGATGTTTTGACGTCTGCCGGTTGATGATATCAACAATGGCAGCGTTATCAGTGTAGAATGCCACACACCTGTTGGCCATATAAGGCTCCCAGATGTGCAGCGCTATAACGATCGGAAACAGCTCTAAAAATGCGATATAAAAGGATTTCCATGAATCCGGCCACGCGCCCCAAAACCAATCCTTACCACAGTTAGCAACGTATCCCTTGGATCCGGCTGCATCTGTGTACAACTGGAGAGAGGACGAAGTTTCCCATTTCTCGTGTAAGAAAAAGGTTCTCCCATTAAACTGCCCTAAAAATGTTAGCCAGACGGCAATGTCGTGTTTGACCTCCTTATATTAGTAAGGCGAATGTGGTGGTGCGGTCTTCTTACCCCTTTGGTAAGATCGATCATACGGCGGAGAAACGCGCAGCCCGGTACGACAACTGAACAAGTGAAATAGTAATGCCCGCGAATTGTAAAACGGTATGAGGGTCGACGGTTTTTTCATCTGCTATAGGAACCCCGAGATACTCGCACAAATTAAGAAAACTATGTAAATCGGCCTGGCATTTCTCTTCGCTTTCGGCAATAAAAAGAAAATCGTCTAAAATATGTAGAACCCCTGAAGCGCCAAGTCGATGCAAAGCCAGCCACTCGAGTGCCGTACTAAAAGCCTCAAAAATTGCACATGAAGAAGAGCAGCCCATAGGAAGACAACGATCAAAATAATACAAGTTCTCCCACTTCATACCCAACAACGGATAGTCATTAGGATCGATGGGTATTATGCGAAACGCCGATTTGACATCTGTTTTGGCCATAAAACAACCAGCCCCTGTCCGTTTGAGGACATCAATTGCGTCGTTTATGGAAGCATAACTGACCGAAGAACAATCATCGGGAATAAAATCATTGACGGAGGAACCATGGGGGTATGATAAGTGATGTATTAGCCGAATTCGGAAGGATCCTTCTTGGGAACGATGCCTAGAGGCGAACAATGAAAGATTGGAAAAGGTGGGACAGTGAAGGGGCCCGCGATGCGACCGGCCTCACGTTCCTTGTTTAATTTTGACAAAACAACGTGTGGTTTTTCGAGTGCACTTTTTAGATTGCGAGATTCAAAGGTCTGCCGTTCGCCCACATAACTGATACGAAAACCGAAAGAAAAACCCGAAATTAGAAAGTGTTTTAAGTCATCAGGGTATCCGGTTAAAAGGAAATCAAGCCTGTCCACCCTTACGGGAGTGGCCGGACTGCTGTGTAGAATTCGTAGCAACTGGTCCTTCTTTGGAGAAAGGGAGGCGATGTTGTTGGCTGGCGGAGCACTGGCTTGCGGGGTGCTTTGCGCCACATTTGAAACAAACATGGTCGAATCGACAATCCGCGCAATATCTCCCTGCATGAAATGTCCAGTAGGACCCTTTGGGAAAGGACTGGCGAGGCCGTGATCGCGTAGGAACCCCAGAATTGACCTTGTCCGAGCTAAATTGCGATTTTGTACGAAAATTTATTACCGCCTTAAGCCATAGCTCCCAGTGCACAGAATCCCAGGGGTACTGGTCAGGGGCTGACTGCCTAAGATAACGAAATTGTTCCTCATAAAAATACCAGTCACCCGGTTTGGCTGAAATGTCGCGAATGATCTCACAATATTTCATAAGTTGCGGGGCTTCATGGGGAAATTTCTCTGTAAATATGGTTACAAAAGTATTGAAAGCTGACAGCCATTGATTAAAGGTATGAATTTTCTTAGAGGGTTGAAGAGGCTCCAGGGTCAACTGGGGTTGTCTAGGGAAGCTATCAGTGGACTTGAAAGATAAAGAATACTTTTCAGTAGCTGGGGAGACGGAAAGTAGTGCCCCGAAATCTATGTACTAATTGGCCCAGATTTTCCTTTTAAGTTTGGGAGTTACGTTACTACCTAGAGCTACGGCTATACTTGCAAATGGTTTCTTGTTGCCTGGCAACGGGAGCGGATTGGATGACGTACTTGGAGGTGTACTTTCGGTCAGAAGAGAAACTTCTTCATCTACCACTGCCTCTACGCCAGTAGGCTTGTCCTGGCACTTGTCAACTTGCGTTTGGGGAATCTTCTCAAAGGCCCGTTGAACTGCCTCGGTTACAGCGAGGGAATAGACGAAGTTAAGGCGTTCACATCCACCGTCATCAAATTAGCTGTGTTGGAATTTGCAGCTGCTAAACTTGTATGCTCTGTCTCAGGAGCCGTCTCTGCGAGGTCGGAAGGTCGCATTCGCTTGGACTGTCTTCGCTTAGGCAAATTAGGTTGTTGGCGCTTCTTGGGTGGCATGACTTATCAACAAAGACCGTTACGGATAATTAACTCCAAGTAAGATAAAAATTTCCTGTCTAACATTCTTTAGAGGGGCAGAACCCACGAGTACGCGAGAACAATGTTCGAATGACAAACAGGGGAGGAGAAGTCGAAGTTAAACATCGCGGGCCAAGTTCCAGTCAAACGAGCACAACAAAAATCAATAATAACAACAATTGATAATCAAATTAAAATTAAACAAAATCAACGGCAGGTACAGAATACCGAGTGCATTGGGCACACCACGACAAAGATCGGGCGGCCGGAGATATGTTGTACACTCAAAAATGGTATCTGACTGCAAATTATAAACCGAAACTTTCCAGGTAGCAAACAAAGGGTTCCAAAAGGAACCTATGGGATCAGAGTGTACAGCCAGTGTCGTGCTCAAATAAATAGGCAACGACTAAAACGCATAAATCAAAGACTGACAGAATAAATGCTGGCCGCTAAACTGCGACTGATGGTGTACAGTCAGTGTCGAGCTCAAAATCAAGAGGCAACGACAAAGCAAATAATCAAAGGCTGACACAATCATAAACATAATTGTTGGAGGCAATATCAAAGGAACTGGCCCGAGGATCAAAAAACATAAAGAATAACATCAACGCTACGTTACTGAATGTCAGCACTAGACAAGAGCCGCATAGACTTAAGTACTGCCCCTCTAAAACTACGATAGAGCTTATATAGCCCCATACTATTCAAATAAACGCCATCAGCAGCATAAAAATTATGACGAGCCTTCCAGAAACCCCTATGACCCCAATAGATCGCGTAAGGGATGGGTTCCAAGACAACCCGTAGGTAACGCGTTAAAAGATCTACGTTTTTGTTAAAGGCAGTAGCAGAGCGTCGACGAATGGTTTGGCATACACACACGAATTTTACCCCGTAAGAATCGTGCAACAAACGAACGAAGTCCTCAAGTTCTGACGCAACTTGTAGAGGAGACTGAACTGGTAGGTCATTAGTACCAAGTTGCACGATAACTATGTCGGGGCGTGTAGATCGAACTACGTGCAGATCAAATTTGATCGTTTTTGCTACTGTACGCCCACCAATGCCATGCCAAGTTATATCTGCGGGAGCCGTAATTTGTAGTGATAAATCAAGGTAGTCGATATGATGTTCAATGAACTTCTGCAGGCGTCGAATAAAAGAGTGACCCAAGATTAAAACACGAGGTGTTGGGGTAACCGTGTGTGTAGCCATAACCCTCTTAAGAAAGAAGGATTAAACTTGCCTAAAAATTTTTAACTAAGCGTCAAAGGGATGTCACTAGTACAGGCTGATGGTAATAGTTGGAAGAGCCGCGCGAAACACATAACAAGTCTTTTATACAGCACTAAACACGTTCGATCTCCTGATTGGCCAGGGAACCACCGCCTGCACACTTCTGATAAGAAACGGGAAATGCTTCGAAATAAAATGACATTATGATTCCATCTTCTCATCATGATGTTTGTTTTTTTGCCCTCAAATAAATGTCTTAAGTTCCACAGTCTTTCGGTGACAATGCAGTTAGTATTACATGTCAACGAGACTTTTTAGTTGACCCATATCGTCTTAGTCCACGTTGGTTCTGCCATTTCTAATGCTGGAAATAAACTGAAACACTTCCTTCCAGTCTTATAGGGAGTGAAGCTAAACCTCCACAGAATCGAATAGGTTCCTGGACGTTTTGACGGCATTGTTCCCAGTCTTTTGCGTATTCTAAACAACATGGCGTCCGCAGTGGAAAATACCCCATGAACACCCCTGGAAATGCCATTTCTGAGACACTAATTTTCAAAATGTCCCTAGATGCCTCGGCCCTCAAAAACCTTGTGCCTTTGGTGCGAGTTCCAAAGCCGCCAACTATTCATTATCAGCCTGCAACTTCCAAACGTTCTGACAGCCCTACCCCTGCTAATTTTTCATAACCAACCAGCGCTGACCAAATTTGTAAGATGCGAGCAAAATGCCACCGATGCAATGGTACATGTATTAACCCTTTAAGCCCCAGTATCCACATACAAATTCCCAAACTGATCTCCATACATTTCCTTTAAGAATTAGTTGAGAGAATTTAATAAAACATCAAGGCATTTTCTCTTTCGTGATCATTTTTCACATTCTCACAACCTTATCTCTTGACAATGTATGGACATTGTTAGGAGAAAATTGCTGTTGGTCACTATTGGGACTTAAAGGGTTAAAGAAGAAGGAGGATTCAGTTGGAGATGAGACTGTATGGGTGATAGGTCATCGATCAACCTCGTTTCCAGACGCTGCTGACTAGTGGTGCTCGTGGCTTTAGACTAATTTCCCAAAATTTTTATTACAGAATGACCTCCATGCATACATGGTTTTGTTTTCTCGTGTGTCATGACTATGGCTCAGGAGCTACTGCTACTGTGACTTCATAGTGATATGTGTTCCTCCCTAGTGAAATGTGTTTCCCCTACCCGGGAACACTTATCACTAAGGATAATCGCTTGATGGATCTTACCTACTTGCTGAGAAGTATCTGCAAGAAAAAACACCAGTTAACCCTTTATCCAGAAACAAATTATCCCAACTGATCTATATATTTCCTTAAAGAATGTGTTCAGAGAATTTGATTAAAGATCAAAGTATTTTCTTTTTGGTGATCATTTTATTCATTTTCATAACCTAATCTCTTGACAATTTATTGGTATCATTAGGAGAAAATTGATGTCGGTCACCATTGGGACTTAAAGGGTTAACATTCTGAAACCATGCTGAGAGGTAAGCTGTTAGTCTAAACAAATGGAGGTAAGTGTGTTAAGAACCTAGAAATATTTGATGTGAATTCAGCCTCGATGAATAACATCCTCATCGATCTGCATAATTCTTCATATCCTACTCAGCCTCATTTAATAATTGCTAATTGTCACTGTTTATGTGGAAACACTGTTAGGGATAATGTTCGGGGGAAAAGATGTCACGGGGAAACACATATCACAATGACGCCACAGTGATATGTGTTCCCCCGAACACATATCCCTAGTCGTAGTGATCAAATTCTTTCAGTGTTCTTTCCTCATGGCTAGAAATCTTGGACAGGCATGCGCTCTCGAGACAGTATTTTTGCGTTACATTGCGTCACATAAGGCCACAATGTTTATAGCTTTTAGTGGGAGAAAAGATATAAACTCAATCCTACCTCATTAACTGAATGAAAAATCCATATTGTTCACTGCGATTCTGCTAGCAATCGAGGAAACCTAAAAGTGACAATGGTGAAAACAGCGACAGTGACTTCATAGTGACAATGGTGACAACAGTGACAATGGTGACAACAGTGACAACGGTGACAACCGTGACAACAGCGACAAAGTAACAACAGTGACAACAAAGTAACAACAGTGACAATGATGACAGCCGTGACAACAGCGACAACGGCGACAACGGTAAAAACAGTGACAACGGTGACAACAGTGATAACTTTGAGAGTGGTAACAACAGCGACAACGGTGACACCACTGACAACAGTAACAACGGTGACAACCGCGTCAACAGCGACAACGGTGACAACATTGAAAACAGTGCCAACAGTCACAACGGTGACAACATTGACAACTGTGACAACAGCGACAATGGTGACAACGGTGACAACAGTAACAAGGGTGACAACCATGACAATAGTGACAACGGTGACAACAGTGACAACAGTGACATCGGTGACAAGAGTGACAACGGTGACAATGGTGACAACAGCGACAACGGTGACAACAGTGACAACAAAGACAACAGTGACAACAGAGACAACTGTGACAACAGTGACAACGGTGACAACAGTGACAACGGTGACAACAGTGACAACTGTGGCAATGGTGAAAACAGCGACAACGGTGACAACGGTGACAACAGTGACAACAGTGACAACGGTGACACTGGTGAGAACAGTGACAACGGTGACAACAGTGACAACTGTGACAATGGTGAAAACAGTGACAACGGTGACAACAGTGACAACAGTGACAACGGTGACAACCGTGACAACCATGACAACAGTGACAAAAGCGACAATGGTGACAAAAGTGACAACGGTGACAACGGTGACAACAGTGACAACGGTGACAATGGTGAAAACAGTGACAACGGTGACAACGGTGACAACAGTGACAACCGTGACAACAGCGACAACGGTGAAAACAGTGACAACGGTGACAATGGTCAGAACAGTGACAACTGTGACAGTTGTAACAACAGCGACAACGGTGACACCACTGACAACAGTGACAACTGTGACAACTGCGACAATGGTGACAACGGTGACAACAGTGAGAACGGTGACAACCGTGACAACAGAGACAACGGTGACAACAGTGATAATAGTGACAACAGTGACAACGGTGACAACCGCCACAACAGCGACAACCGTGACAACATTGAAAACAGTGACAACATTGACAACGGTGACAACAGTGACAACTGTGACAACAGCGACAACGGTGACAACAGTGACAACGGTGACAACCATGACAACAGTGACAACGGTGACAACAGTGACAACTGTGACAATGGTGACAACAGCGAGAACGGTGACAACAGTGACAACGGTGACAACCGTGACAACAGCAAGAACGGTGACAAAAGTGACAACAGTGACAACGGTGACAACCGTGACAACAGCGAAAACGGTGACAAAAGTGACAACAGTGACCTCAGTGAAAACGGTGACAACCGCGACAACGGCGACAACATTGACAAGAGTGACAACAGTGATAACGGTGACATCAGTGACAATGGTGACAACAGTGACAACTATTTGCAATGCTGGAAATAAACTGAAACACTTCTTTCCAGTCTTATAGGGGGTCAAGTTAAACCTCCACAGACTCGAATAGGTTCCTGGACGTTTTGATGGTTTTGTTCCCAGTCTTTTGCGTATTCTAAACAACATGGCGTCCGCAGTGGAAAATAACTCATGAACAACCCTGGAAACGCCATTTCTGAGACTCTAATTTAACCTTATTTCTCCCTAAGAGAAATACATCAACTTCTGCTACAAAATCTAAGTTTTTTACCCTCAAATAAATGTCTTAAGTTCCACAGTCTTTTGGTGACAATGGAGTTAGTATTACATGTCAACGAGACTTTTTAGTTGACCCATATCGCCTCAGTCCACGTCCACTGAAACACTTCGTTCCAGTCTTATAGGGGGTGAAGTTAAACCTCCACAGAATCGAATAGGTTCCTGGACGTCTTGACGGCATTGTTCCCAGTCTTTTGCATATTCTAAACAACATGGCGTCCGCAGTGGAAAATACCCCATGAACACCCCAGGAAATGCCATTTCTGAGACTCTAATTTTCAAAATGTCCCTAGATGCCTCGGTCCTCAAAAAACTTGTGCCTTTGGTGCGAGTTCCAAAGCCCCCAACTATTCATTATCAGCCTGCAACTTAAAAACGTTCTGACAGCCCTACCCCTGCTAATTCTTCATAACCAACCAGGGCTGACTAAATTTGAAAGATGCGAGCAAAATGCCACCGATGCAATGGTACATGTATTAACTCTTTAAGCCCCAATATCCACATACAAATTCACAAACTGATCTCCATACATTTCCTTTAAGAATTAGTTGAGAGAATTTAATAAAACATCAAGGCATTTTCTCTTTCGTGATCATTTTTCACATTCTCACAACCTTATCTCTTGACAATGTATGGACATTGTTAGGAGAAAAAAGCTGCTGTTGGTCACTATTCGGACTTAAAGGGTTAAAGAAGAAGGAGGATTCAGTTGGAGATGAGACTGTATGGGTGATAGGTCATCGATCAACCTTGTTTCCAGACGCTGCTGACTAGTGGTGCTCGTGGCTTTAGACTAATTTCCCAAAGTTTTTATTACAGAATGACCTCCATCCATGCATGGTGTTGTTTTCTCGTGTGTCAAGACTAGGTCAGGAGCTACTGCTATTGTGACTTCATAGTGATATGTGTTCCTCCCTAGTGAAATGTGTTCCCCTACCCGGGAACACTTATCACTAAGGATAATTGCTTGATGGATGTTATCTACTTTTTGAGATGTATCTGCAAGAAAAAACACCAGTTAACCCTTTAAGTCCCAATATCCAGAAACAAATTCTCCCAACTGATCTCTATATATTTCCTTAAAGAATGTGTTCAGAGAATTTGATGAAAGATCAAAGCATTTTCTTTTTGGTGATCATTTTATTCATTCTCATAACCTAATCTCTTGACAATGTATTGGTATCATTAGGAGAAAATTGATGTTGGTCACCATTGGGACTTAAAGGGTTAACATTCTGAAACCATGCTGAGAGGTAAGCTGTTAGTCTAAACAAATGGAGGTAAGTGTGTTAAGAACCTAGAAATATTTGATGTGAATTCAGCCTCGATGAATAACATCCTCATCGATCTGCATAATTCTTCATATCCTACTCAGCCTCATTTAATAATTGCTAATTGTCATTGTTTATGTGGAAACACTGTTAGGGATAAGTGTTCGGGGGAAAACATGTCGTGTCCCCCGAACACATATCCCTAGTCGTAGTGATCAAATTCTTTCAGTGTTCTTTCCTCATGGCTAGAAATCTTGGACAGGCATGCGCTCTCGAGACAGTATTTTTGCGTTACATTGCGTCACATAAGGCCACAATGTTTATAGCTTTTAGTGGGAGAAAAGATATAAACTCAATCCTACCTCATTAACTGAATGAAAAATCCATATTGTTCACTGCGATTCTGCTAGCAATCGAGGAAACCTAAAAGTATTGCAAAGAATTGCACCTCTCCAAGTCGTAATCGATGCGTTATTCATCTTTGAAGATCCGAAGAATTTTTCCATGAGGACAGTATGGTGGAATATTCAAAGCAGTAAATCCAGCTTTCGATGAATGCCTCCCGACTCGTGCCGTAACCTAAATTGAAATTTGTTAACTGCAATTTTGAATATATTGAAGCCAAGCTTTTAGAAACGCTACTGGACATCTCTCTGCAATCTGTTGGTGATGCGTATTCTTGTGGTCTAAAACAAGCCAAAATAGGCCAAGCCATTCTCGGCTAAACCTCAAGATCTTCGCTATGCCGTATCTTGGCTAAAATTCATTCAAATTTCCCCCCAAACCACTCGTTGAAAGTGTATGGCCGCCATTTTTGGGGGTGGGCGGTACTTTCAGTCAGCGGCTTCAGTTGGACCACAAACAACTCTGAATTTCTCTACTCAATGTGTCCTAAACCTATGAGCCCGAAAACACGCAAAAATCCAGCGGAGTTGTCCATTGCGTGACATACTGAATGTTAATCTCACGAAATTCCATTCCGATGTCACAGTTATATGTGTATCCCCTTGATATGTGTATCCCCATACACATATCCCTAGTGGTATGTGTATCCCGGGTGGGGATACAATAAACGCTGATGGTCATCCTCGACACAATAAGGAAATATCTTCTCTTGCTAAAGGAAATGTGGTCGATGTCATCTAACATAACCAGTAACACAACTAGGGTTAAAACAGGAATCAAACAACATGCAAAGGTGGAATATTGTGGCGCTCGCAGAAGGGATGCACACTCGGATCACTGACCTGGCGCAGCCGATATGTGTATCCCCTGTTTTTTCTCCTCTTGCTAAAGGAAATATCGTCCATATAATCCATCAGAACAACTAGTAATACAACTAGGTTTACAGGAATCAAACAACTTAAAAGGTGGATTATTATGGTGCTTGCACGGGGGGATACACATATCACCGGACCAGCGCAGAGATATGTGTATCCCCTCTCTATTTTTTGACTTTTCGAGTTATCCCTTGCTGAATGAAATTTTGTCAGTCATACTTGTTTAAAGCGACTAGCGACATATGAATTATGATCACGTTGGATAAGGAGAGGAGCGAGAACGAATGTTTACATCAACATTGCGGCCCACGAAGAAGTAAACTCGCCAGAGACAGCTTTGCGATTATTTTGTCTCGAATCGTTGCTCTTTTGTCGATTGTGTTGCTCGTGATCTTGAATCATTTGTAGTCCCTTTGACGACGATTCGCAAAATTCACAAAAACAACAGAAATAAAACCGACACTTGTTTGGAGGGGTGGGGGTAGGGGACTGACACATTTCACTGGCAGCCATATTGGAGGGATACACATATCACTAGGAATATGTGTACGGGGATACACATATCACGGGGATACACATATCACTGTGACACCGAGATTGCTAGCCATGCGCTAACAACAGTTAGCAGAAAACAAACACCATTGGAGACAGCACTTCCTTACATCGTTAATGCTTGCCGTTTTAGACTAATATTTTTTATTACAGAAAGACCGCCGCGAGTGCATCAGAGCTCCTGCTTCTGTGACGTCCCTAGTGAAATGTGTTTCCCCTACCCGGGAACACATATCTGTTCGGGGGAACACATATCACTGTGACGTCACAGTGATATAAGTTCCACCGTGATATGCATTCCCCTGAACTCATATCCAAGATATGTGTTTCCCGGGTAGAGAAACACATATCATTAGGGACAGGAGCCCATGACTAGGGACTAGGCTCCTGGTGAAAACTATTTCCTCCTAAAGTCGATATCTTGCGAATCGCACTTTAACGATTGATCTTCCCGTTGAAGGTAATCGGGATTCACGAATATGTGAAATTTTTGCCTGTGGAATCAGAAATCCTGGGCTTTGGCATCCTGAATTTTGCTCGAGGAATGCAGAATCTCGTTGACAATTGGAATACGGAATCCAAAAGTTAAGTTTCAGTTCCAGGGAAGAGATGAAGGACGTACAGCGACACAACCATTTAACAACTTTCATAGAAAAGAGCTTTTTAAAACCATAGACACGTTATATGGAAAACAAGTATCGTTCTATACACTTTGCAACCTATGGGTAAAATAAGTTTAAAATAAGTCTTATTTCACTAACCTTGAGGGCCGGCTACGCCATCTTCGCCATTTTCTCCGTCTGTTCCTCCTCCTTTTGCGTCCAGTCCGGCGTAGAGAAGACCACAGCTGACTCCCTTGGGATGCGATAATCTCCCTCACGTATATTTCATAGTTTTGACGCCGTGAAAGTTAATCACGCCCTGTAATAGAACAACGTAAGGTCCAAACTCTATTAAGTAAAGCAGTGAAAACAGACTGAAATAGACTGCCGGATAGTTCGTGGCAAAAAACGTTTTTTAAAACTCTCTTCACCAAATTAGCAAAATAACGTTCTTAGAGCAGGTCATAGGCGGTCCAAGTAGGAACCTAGGATCCAAAATGTGGTAAATAGAGAGTATGCATAGATGAAGTAATGTTGTAAATAACGACAGGTACTTCAAAATCATTTTTTTCAGCCTACTGGTCGTCAAGTCCAAGTAAGAATAGAAGGTCAAACAGCCACAATGCTACTGACTTTGTCAAATACTTCTTAGCAAAAGACAAAGTTAAAATAGCGCACATTTTCAGGAGCGTAGCGTGAGATTTGGAAGGTGTACGCACGGAAAGAAAAGTTAGAACGCCGAAGGCGCTTCAAACTAGGGGAGTCTAGGGGCAATCCCCCCACCCCCTCCAAAAAAAGAAATTTATATTAAGGGTCCGGTAATTGTCATTTCTGCGTTTTCCGCTGGACATTTTCAGTAAATGAATACAAATGAAAATGCCGTGGAAGGGCAGGGAGGGGCATGTACTTTTCGTTTTACTCCCCACTACTACGTTTTTGGCAACTCGATGGAATAGTAAAAGGATAATGGAAATACCAACTCAAAGACAAACAGTTATCAGTCATCCCGATCTTATGATGAGGGAATTTGTGCTTATATGGACAACGCTTATTTTGATAGGTCCCGTGACATTTGGACTTCATTGAATTTGACAATTCATTCGATTTCTTTGTCAAAAAATGCTCTTTCATTTGCATTTTACTGAAGAAACAGTCCAACTCCGTCTTTTGGTAGGTAAAATGCTATCCTGGTGCCACAGTTCTTTTTTCTTTCTTGAAAATTTTCCCGCAAGAGAGAGAGATAGAGTTGAAATATCCTCATTTAGCTCAAATTACGAAAAGCCTTAGTTTTCCTTATTTCATTGCTATTTCATTACCAGTTCAATTTTTTTGGATCAATCAAGTTGTAGGATGGCCAGAAAATCTCTTCCAAACGTTTCCCAGTTTTGCTTTTATTTTGTTTTATTTTTTCACCTAACCAAGCCTTATTCGTTGGGATATTTGGCAAAAACTTTGGTGATAGTCTGACAGGCTGTTATGGTTAGATAAATGATATCTGCACTGAGTGGCGTGGTATCCGGCCAATCAAAGGCAGCGCTAAACGCATGTTATTGCATAAAACAGTACCAAGAGGAGATCAGTTTGACTGTTCATTGAGTTTTATTATAAATATCCTTGAGCTCAAACAAAAAATCCTTTAACAATTTGTAAGTTATTCACATCAATCTAAGTTATTGGTAATGTCCAAGATGGCGGCCGACAATGTGTCAGCCATTTTGAATGACGTCAAAAGGATAAATTTGAATTTAAATTTGAATAAAGAATAAATTTGTAAATTATTCATATCAATCTAAGGTATTGGTAATATCCAAGATGTTGGCCGACAATTTGTCCGCCATTTTGAATGACGTCAAAAGGACTCCATGGTATCATTACCCATAATATTCACAGCATTTTATTCAGCTCATCATTGGCTATCTATTAATAGATATAGATATATATATGTACATATAAATATATATATCAAGTACATCAAACACTCAACAGAGAGGGAAGTGAATATAGTCTGTGGGGTTATGGATGCGGTTATGAGTTCGAGGTTTAAAAGCCGATTCTTGATGAAACTTTTGTACTAGCTTTTTCTTGAAATGATCCATAAGAAACCGACAGCGAATGAATCAATTTTTTTGGTGATAATTAAGATTTTCTCAAACCCAGACGGCAGCGTTCTAATTTGTTGCTGTGCCTGTTTCAGCACTTAAGATAGAAATACAGGCCAAGATTCATTCGCTCTCTTTAATTTTCCCATTAAGACGGGTACTCCAAGTGTTATGTACTGTCCGACAAATGCCCGCTTAAGTTGAATAATCCGTCTCTACCAAAAAAACGCCCAGAGTAAGTTTTTAAGCTGATACTTGTTTAGAAGCGAAACTAAGAGACATAGGCAAAGCGACACCACTGGGGAAAAGAAATGATGTCTTGAAAAAAATACGCTACAGGTATAGGATCTCATTTAAGAAGAATGTATCGACACCTTCTCGATCTGCTTGCTTATTTGTTTGCTTGTTTGTTTGACAAATTTCCATGTATGTTTAAATCCACGGTATTCCCCTCTCGGCACAAGTAAACAAGCTGTTAAAAGGAAATCATGATAAAACACAGGTAGAGAGTTAAGACTCAGGCTTTAAACGCTCTTCGTTAACAGGAACCTGGCTTTTTCCACCTGTCCAACCTTGAATTTTCAAGTACCAAAATTAAATTTTCTTTTTTATAAAACAGTGATACCTGTCCATTTTCTGGGTGAATGGATAAATCTCTATCTCCTTCGCTAAATTTTGTCGATGTCATATACGTCTGGCGTCTGATCTGGTTGGCTTACAAATAACGAAACTGAATTGAATAGAATTTCAACAAAAATTGATCTTAACGACATGGATGTATAATAACCCGCCCGTGACAAACACCAACGTTTCCGTCAACTGGCATTCAAAGAATAGGTAATCTAATAATAGTTGTACAAAATAATACTATTATATGTGAAGGCACGTTAGTAAGCTACATTAACAATTACTTTACTACTGTGTTGCTAGACAAATTGGTGACGTTTTCTTGCTATTTAATTATAACAAACTAAACCTGAGAAAATCAACAGAGACTAATATTTGCATTGACTTTGGATTAGTAAAGTGCAAACCAGTTGTACCCTTGATTTGAAACCAGCCACGATGAAATTTATCGTTGTTGATAAATGTTGATATAATTGATCGTTAGGAAAACCGCGGAACTAAATGAAATCGGAAGGAAGATTTCATTTGATTATCGGTTGACAAAAAAATCCGATTTTTTTTAATATATGTATTTTTTGGTTTAAGAAATAAAGTTTAGTTTCTGTCGGAGGAAAACGCATTTGCTCAATCACCTTTAATATTTGTAGCCGTAAGGTATCAGTTGCATACACGCAAAATCTTTTGGAGGGTTTCGTGCGTAGGTTTAATTTAAACTTTTTACCCTCGATCTATTGAATAAAAGCTGAAGTAAATTAGGTTGAAAGCTTTCAATGTGAAAGTTTATTAGTATTATTAATATAAAATTAATGTTTATCCTGATAACTAGCATTTCATGCTTTCATTTATTTAGCTCCCTCCTTTACCTCGGAAGGAAATTTCTAATTAACTTAATTGTCCCTTCAAGAAGGAAATTCTGAAGAGGCATCAGGTTTCAAAGTTAACGCTTATGAAGTCACAATACGGTATGCCTGTAGCTACTTGAACAATCTAGACAATGACAGTAAACACAGCAAATCGTTGTCCCATTTTCAGGCAAAGGCAGGGCCTCACTGAAAACCGCTTGGGTGAGTGGGCTTTCTAGACGATGATTATAACGATGATGATTCATTTCCTCTTATTTATTTTTTGCTTTTTCTAGGAATGTTGATCGTTTTCGTGTTAATATTATCTATGCCGGCGACTTTGACGATGCAGACCAAACTCAGAAAAAGGGACGCAACGACTAATATAGGTAAGCCTCAAAATTTATTCTTTATCACTACCTTAAAAAAATCCATCTTGGCCTACAGCTGTTGCAAGTGGCCCAAACGATCTAGTATAATTGCGTCTAAGGAAATTTCTGGTATCCTGAAGAACATTTTGAACAACCAAAGAGACACAACATTTAAAAAAAGGAAACAGACAGACAAACATGTAAACACTCAAAACACTTAGAGGGTCACGCCCGGGGATTCTTTGAACTGTATACTTTTCTAGTCAGCTGTGTTCCTTTGTAAAAAGATTTGAAAGATCCAAGTAACATCAAAGGGGAATTTCACAGGCGCAAGGCACAAAGTTTTTTTGTATTTGCTGGAAACGGTGCAATCAGACTGAGCCTTGAAAAAAACAAACATGTGTTCATGTACACACGTCGTCTAATAAGAGCGCAAGAATTCATTAAAATGGGACTTTTTCATTCTTGGTAGAACCTTTAAAATACCGAGAGGCGTTAGGGATGGAAAATGGTGATATGTCAGACGGTCAGCTAAACGCCTCCTCGGAAGGTGAAGGAGTTTTTGACGGAGAGCTATTTCTCTATTCCGCAAAAAATGGCAGACTTAATCGTCGCCACTGGAAGATGTGTTGGTCACCTTCCACAAACGATGAAAATCAATGGTTTCAAGTGCGCCTCGGTCAATCTAGCACTTTCGTTACCAGTATAGCAACACAGGGATGCCCATTTTCGACAGAGTGGACTGCTTCCTACAAGCTGCAATATAGTGACGATGGAGTAACTTTCCAATACTACAAGGAGAAGGGACAAAATAAGGAAAAGGTAAATCATACTTGGAACACAATCTGGTATCCTACTAGCTTGCGTAGCAGGTGCTTGGAAGTAGTGGGCGAAAGAGAGAACGGACGCGCGCGAGGGAGACACGCGCGGGGTGAGGGAGCTACCTCTCCCCTCGCGTGTCTCCTTCTAGAGCGCCCGTTTTTTTCTTGTGCCCACTAGTCCAAGCGCCTGCTACGCAGCTAGTATCCTACTCAAAAGTTTTTTGTGATTAACTAAGTGCTCTGGGACACAAGAAGTGCCTCTTCATTATTTAACCATTTATAACAATCTCTTTTTTAGGTCACAAACACGATTTAGAACAGTAAAGAAATAATGCATTAGTGTATTACCGTATTTATTCGAATAAGCTCCCAACCTCGAATTAGCGCCCACCTCGAATAAGGGCCCATCCTAAAGGTAGAAAAAGTTAATAAGCGCCCAGCCTCGAATAAGCGCCCACCCCCTCCCCTTCTCAATCAAACTCAAATAAGCGTTCACTCCCACCCCACCCACTTGAGTGAATAAATTCTAATAAGAGACTTCCCAGAGGACGGCGTTTTCTTAAGAGTATTTTACAGAAACCTTGCTTTGTTACTTCTTCGCGTTTGGTCATTAGCATTTACTGTTTTGTTGCAAAATAAACTTACTTCACTTTCTGAAAATGGTGAAAATTTAATAAGCGCCCAGCCTGGAATAAGCGCCCACCTCCAATAAGCGCCCACTCCCAAGGTCAAAAAATTTAATAAGCGTCCAGGGCGGTTAATCGAATAAATACGGTACTACAGTTTTGTTGGCGACAAAAGCGAGCTAAATCTACATACGTTTTTTCTTAGAACCATCAGATAATTGCAAACGGGTTTGTGTTGCTGAGGGTTTAACTAGGAATCAATCTCTAACTTGATACAAAACGGGTGCAAATAACTAATTGTCAACAGAATTGATTAGTTCTCTTTCATCAAAACTCCTGAGCCCACCCCTGTAATTCCCTCTGTGAATTCTTGTGGATACAGCAATTTTGACCTTCCAGGTTTTTAGTGGAAATACAGATGCAGACACTGTTATCAGGCACGACCTTGATCCACCAATAACTGCGAAGTATCTCCGCTTTCGACCAGTCACCTGGGGGAGCCGCATAGGAATGAGGGCAGAGGTATACGGCTTTAAAGGTAATAATACATGTTGTCCAATAAATTCTATAAGAAACACTTGATGATAAAACGTTACCAGCTGTGCTTATACATAAAAGAAAGGATCAAGTTATCATAGTTAGTGTCATCAGAAACTTACTGACGAGACCGATGATATAATTTGGCTGTGTTTCTCTAGGTCATGCACTCAACAAGTTAGCTTAATTTGTTGAGGTGCAATGAACGTTATGTTCAAATGGTTTCTATTATAACTGGAATTAATTTTTAATGTTAGTAAATTACAACATCGTTTTCTTCTAGAAGCTTTTAATAATGCTAGGCGGAAAAACTATTTAAAGTTATTAGTTTAGGGCGAAAACTTTCGGTATTTCCAAAAAAATTGAAGTTCTCTCAACAAAATTTGTTCAAAAAAGCATTTTTGTAAGAAAAACAAACAAACAAACAACTCAAGTAGATTAAGGCCTGGGTCATTACAGAGTTTTCAGAATTTTTAAAGGGGGGTGTAGTATTACATAAAGTATTTTCAAGATATCCCCTGACTAAGAATTTAAGACCAATCATAACCAAAAAATCTGCCAATTTCATTTTAAAAATTATTTATATTTGCATCACGTGACCAGTCACGCCCTGTTTTTTCGAGATATTCTTTAAGTCAAAATTCCCACCAGAAAGTGATTAAAGCGTTTTCCTTCAGTAGGTCCAAAAAGTGGCCACTAATACTCTTCATGTAAAAACAATCGGAATGAGGCCAGGTCAATAAACGTCTTTCTCCTGTCGATAATGTTAGTTTGAGGAGGACTGGCACTAGTCAGTGAACACCATATTGCACCTGCCAATTGTAATGCTTCGAACCATTCCGATGCTGATTTCGTAGACACTTTGTAGGGACAATGTTTTGATACAGAGAAAGCGGAGCTACTTGTTTTGCAAGTGGTGGGAATCGTCGGTTCCAATTTTCGAACAATGGAGGGCGTGTTCGATCACGTGACCAAATAATTTGAATTTCTTTTTTCAAGTTTTTTAAGTTTAGTTTACCTCACCATATATCGTCCCTTGTGAATGTCTTTGACCATAGTTTTTGGAAACTGTACATAAAAACCATAAATGACTTAGACCCAGGCCTTAATGTACCCGAGAAACAAAAACAAAAACGAAACAACAACAACAAAAAGACAAATCCTACAATATAAATTCCATTAGAGGGTCCTAGAACTGTGGGGACGAAAGCATGATATCCCAGACAATAAACCTGCCTGAAGCTGGAAACTAACGAAGAGTAAAATTAAAGTTCTAAATTAGCAGGTATAGATGCTCTCGGCATGGAAATCTAGTGAAGCAATTACAGATGATCAGTTCACAGGGTCTCCAGAATGTGATGCCTATTTTAGGATTTCCCTTGTCAGACTGAAAAAAGTAAAAACTGGACCTGAAAAGGGACGCAGTACATGCTTTATCACTTGTTAAAAATTCGAGTGCAAAGCTGTTCGTGGGTTAAAAAATTCAAAACTTGTTCAGGTATGATAAAACTTGTCGTCTGCAGATGCGTCTGAAAATGTCCCGAACAAAGAGGAGCAATGTATAACGAGTAAGTGGAAAGGTCAGAAGAACGTGCTAAATCCAAATATCCCGAAACTAACATGGCTCTTAACACCGTCAATAGTGCAAACCACACCAGGTATGATAGAGAAATCTCCATTTTTTCTAATAATCTCTTACACGTGCTCTAACTCCGTTTTCGCTTCCATGACTTTTCTTTTGTCATTGGAGAGATTTAGTCAATCCCCTTTACAGGTTTACGGCAAGCGTCAATTTGTACCACGTGACCAATTTTTTCCTTCTAGAGCGTTCTCACATGACGTCATGGCGGCCACATTAGTGTTCCGAAACAATGAAACGATTGTCATGTTGGAATTCTACACGAATTCTGTGGGAATGGAACTCTTTTCTTAAGTAAACGCTTTCTGTTGTGCCATTAAATTTGTAGTTAGCTGGCTACGTGAGTGAAAACGCACTGTACTAGTCGTTTGCTGTTCATTATAACTACAGAGAAAAAAAATTCATCTGTTAGAGTTATTTAAAATCGTTTTTATGTTTCTTTTTATTGCTTCTTGTTCTTTTTCTTCTTCTTCTTCTTCTTCTTCTTCTTCTTCTTCTTCTTCTTCGTCTTCGTCTTCGTCTTCGTCGTCGTCTTCTTCTTTTTCTTCTTCTTCTTCTTCGTCTTCGTCTTCGTCTTCGTCTTCGTCTCCGTCTTCGTCGTCGTCTTCTTCTTCTTCTTCTTTTGTTTATTGTTGTTTTTCAGGTCACTATAAAGCTCTTGGTCGAGTAATAAGTGCACAGTACCTGAAAGAACGTCTGACATTGAAAGATCCAAACTTTAACGCTGCTACACGGAATACGATGGAGTTAGTTGAACAATTAACCATTTTAGCCGACATTTTCTACATTGAGGTAAATATACTTAAAAAAATTATAGTAATGTTATTGCTGTTTTGTTATTTTTTTTGATTCGGTAATAATTGTGCGAGTAAGAATTCGTCGTGCCAACCTGATTTTTGCATCCCGCTTAATTCTAGGTAAACCAATTTTGCTGCTCTAATTAATCCAGCAAACCTAATATTTTTCGGAGTCCGAGGTGGGAAGGGTAAAATCGGGTGATGGCAGAGTTGATCTAAGTTCGGTAAATTGCAGAGGTCACCGTTGATTTGATAAGAAAACAAAGATTAGAGTTAATATCGAGTTGTTATCCCACTAGAAGAGCTTATTAGCGTATTCCTTTCCTTGACTTAGCGACCGAGGATCGCGTACTACTTACGACCACAATTTATTGTTTTCTCGCAGGGTGTAATTGAGTTTTATGGTATTAGAAATATAAACATACTCGCCAGAGAAATTGTAGCTTTGGAGGGAAGTAAGATGAAAGTGACCACACCAGATTGGGTCCAAGACTTTCCAGTCAGAAGGAGAACTGGATTTGATGGAAATGGAAAAGATGGAGAAAATGGAAACGATGGATTGCCTGGACCTCAAAGTATAATTATTATTAAAGATAAATAATTAATGGAAACTTTATTTGAGTTTTTGAATGTACAATCGTAAATCTCGCTACGTATAGGCAATTTACAAATGCTGCTTGAGATTGAATTATTCAAAACAAACAAACAAACAAACAAACAAAAAAGTAGAAGAAAAGAAAATCAAAATTGCATAAAGTCTGGGCAATGCCAGTTCCTATTTCTACAACAAAAGATGTAATATGTTGCTCTAATGGATATATTTATCATTTTCTTGATTATATAAAGTTGCTGCTTTTTGTCCATGCCAATGTCATTCATTATGTCTAAGAAAGTGGAGCATTCGTCGAGGAAAACGCCAAGGGAGCTCATGGAGAGATTTACAAATTTCACACATCTGTAATTTCTACTCATTTCTTTGATGAAGTTCAGATGTTTTTTTTTTTCACGCACTGCATTGTTATTAAGTTTATACTCGAAACCAACTGTTAATTGTAGAACATAAAAGCACTTGGACTGGATTAGAAAAGAAGAAGAAGAAGAAGAAGAAGAAGAAGAGGAAGAATGGAATGTGTCCTTCGCGGGCTTCACGGCCAACCAAAGCGGTTCAAATTAACTTTAGGGCATCTTCTTCTTCTTTTCGACACTTTGAGTTATGTTATGAGCGTTTAAGGCCATGTCAGATACCCGTGTGATCTCTACTCAGATTTTTCTCTTCTATTTCCCGGCTTCATAAGCCCTTCTTACTGCTCTTTTTTTCTAGTCCAAATATTCTGTGACGTAATTAGAGGAGCCTTTGATATAAGTTCCAATGCCGGGAATGGCCACAAAGCGCAGGATGGAGGACAAGGTGCTGACGGACTAGACAACACTGAGGCGGTAATAAGTATTTTTTTTTGGTAACGTTTAAACACATAGTACATCCCTATGCTTTATTTCCTGACTCAAACCTTCTTAAGGTTTGATCAGCTGACTTCCGATATAATTTCCTTGTAACTGACAAGCTAAAAAAAAAACTCTCCATACTGTTCAAAAATGCATTTTGGTACGCAAAAAAAAATTTCAATTTCTTTTTCTTTTCTTTTGTAACGTGACAAGGTAAAACGTGTGAGGTTCGAGGAGTTTGTAGGCCTTTCCCCAATCCCCAGCGCGACCCTTTCATAGTTCGTGGTTTTTCATAATGTGGAGTTCGCTCATGTGATCGGTCTCCGGTATTTTTGTTTTTATTGGGAGTTTCTTTGTTTGTTTGTATGTTTTCAGGTACCAGACAAAACAAACAAGGACTGTGAAGCTTTAGGCTATAAGAAATGCGGGATAATAAATGGGGCCAAAGGTCTAAAAGGGAAAAGAGGAGGAGATGGGGGAAATGCAGGATTGCCAGGTAAACTGGACTCCATATTGTGGATTCTGGATTCCACTTTTGGTTAATGGAACTTGGATTCTGGATTCAAATCGTTAATAGGATTCCGGATCCCACAAGCAAATTTTTTCCGGATTCCGGACTCCACAAGGAAAAAATTCCCGTATGCCGGAATGCGGATCCCTTTACATGGAAAAAATGCTATGGGCGAGTTCATCGAACGTCAATGTTTACATTGTTGCTCGATCATTAGTGTATATGTTGTAGTTAATTTTTTATCTGAGGTAATTTTTCTTTTTCTTTCGTTTCAACTTCATTAGCATACATTATTATAACCAAAAACAAAAGAACAACAAAAATTAGCTGAGATAAAAGATTAACTACAACATATACCTTTGTCCCTTTAGCTGGCTCAGATGCACTTCTTAAAAGCACTTGTGTCATGAAATTCACCGAAATTTAAACAGTGAGAACTGCCACCAAACTAAGTGAAACAAAAACTAACTGCTAAAACCATAAAAAGAAGGTGTAAATAACACAGGAAATACAAGGTCCTAGAATATGGAATTCATTACCAAACGACATCGAATGATCAAACCATTTTTAAGGGTCAGACAGAATGCAACCTAACAAACTTGTAAAATGCCGCCTAGTATTTAAATTGCCCGTGGGGGGAAATCTCTATTCCTCATAAGCTCGGCTCCTCGGAATCCATCAAGGCACAAATTTTAAATTTAATGAGTTAACCTATTTATTAATTTCAATTTTGTGTGGACCAAAATGGACAAACTTGTTAAGGCGGAATCCATCAGGAAATCGAGAAATTTCAATTTTCGGTGGACCAAAATCTTTTACCAAAATGATTTAAAGAATATTGCATTCTTTTTTAAAGATGTGATAAATCATCTGTAGCAACACCAAAGAAAATTTCTCATGGAAGTCCGAGAAAATAAATGCCAATTTTCACAAGAATTGCGATTATACTGGTAAAATTCTAATAAGTTCATGTGTAAGATGTTATTTTGTGAAATTTGACATTCATTTTCTCGGGCTTCCAAGAGACATTTTTTTGGTGTTACTACAGATGATTTATTACATCTTTAACTCTTGAAAAATGTAACAAAGAATGTAATATGCTTTAAATTATTCTGGTACAAGATTAACGTCCACTGAAAATTAAAATTACTCAATTTCCTCTTAAGTTCTGTCTTAATCACTTTCTTTGTTTGAAACGTTTGATATAATGCTTGGGAGCCATACTATACTTGTTTGACAAGAAGCTGTGATAATAATTTCTCAAGTTCCATAGGGAAAAAGGACGCACATGGTCAATGAACTATAGAGCCTTGAAACAGCCCTTAACCCAAGAATAAGACAGGTCTTAAAAGACGAAGGTTCTGCACATTTATAACTGTCTTTTCTATATTTTCAATGGAGGTGATGGTGGAGCAGCCGGGCGAATAACCCTGCGCTATACCAAATCTACTGGAACAGTTCAGTTAAAATCATGCGG
This sequence comes from Porites lobata, assembly GCA_942486035.1. Lineage (NCBI taxonomy): Eukaryota > Metazoa > Cnidaria > Anthozoa > Scleractinia > Poritidae > Porites > Porites lobata. The sequence continues at coordinate 39,627 of CALNXK010000280.1, forward strand.
AGGAAAGGGGGCCCCGCCAGCACAAAATGGACGTGGCGGCAGCGGTAAGACGTTCTGAATTCAAAATGCTTGCCCTGTGTGAATTTATTGGGTACGTTATCGATTACCTCAGGAGCCCATAACCCTGATTACCTTCAAATTAAACTAGTCACACTTTTCACACGTCAATATTTCCTTTTCCCACATGATATAACATTATTGTTCGCTTAAAAGTTATCGCTTTTTCTGATTAGCCTCAAATTCTCCGGCTAATTCTTCACAATCAGCTTTCACAGAAAAAAAAATTAGAAATTTAATATACTATCTTTGACGTCAATTACCATGACGTCAACAGTTATATATTACCACTATGCAACCACTAACGTCACGTAAGACGGCGGTGCAAGAGATAAGCTGTTCAATGGCATGAAGTCGGGGCATATTAAATTCAACAAATTGACGAGAAGAATTCACGATTGCGTAGAGACTTTAGTCAATTCTGCTTCTTCGAAATTTTCACATTGATCTGATACTTTTGAAGACTAAAACTAAAATCCAGGGAGGCTTAAAAGGCACCTGGCAGACTTAGGAGAGAGATTTCACATCTTCCCGCAAGACATCGCTTATTCTGCTAGTGGAATAGGGTTGATTTTACATTACTTTATATTGCATTGTCTTGCATACCCTGTGTCTATTTGTCACCATACAAATATTTTTGAAAATGTTCAGGCATCGTTGCAAGTGTTGATAGGTACTTTACTCCTAGTGCACCCTCTGACTTTGAACTCAAAAAGTGGTAATGCTAAGTAGGTTGGTGAATTATTTCAGGTGGTAAAGGCGGCGAAGGAGGGCGTGGTATTAAATGCAAGAAACATAGAATACCTCGAAAAGTTTGCAAAGAAAAAGGAGGCCCACTTGATAGAGGACCAAACGGAGACATTGGGGATACTGGAAGCCCTGGAACAAGTAAGATGAAATGCACATATTCAATTTGTTTTCTAGTTGTGTGTGTCAGTCAAATTCGGCCAAACTTGCCACATACGTTTCACACTAAGTTTATTCCTTTGAATACCAAAATAAAGCTAAACTTTAGTCTTTCGTCAGGGACGTTCTTCCTTTTTTGTACATATATGCTGGTGACGAGATTGAATTACGGAAACAAATCGGAGCACCATGGGTAATAAAATGTGGTTATCTATGCTATTGGATCCAAGAAATCTGGGTAGTGGCAAATTGCCCGCCCGTACGAACGTACGTACGTTAGCGGATGTGAAATCCCACACTTACTTGACTTGATAGTGTACACCCATGTTATGGTCAATTGATATCTGTCAAAAAAGGTATCACTGACCAGTGTTATATTTGATACTACAACACCCAAGTGAAAACTCCGATAGCGTCTTGTTACTTCATCAAAATACTGACATATCACTGGATGGCCTAATCAGAATCTAGATTTGCTATCACCTTAAAAAGCCAAAAAAATTATAAATCACAATTCATCGCGGACAAAACAATAGCCCACGTTCGAAATATAAAATTCTAACATGACTCCGAGGCTTTCTCGGCTCATTTTTTCTATGTTTGATTTGGTATTGTATGTGCTCAAATCTCTTTTGGAAATTGAAAGAGAATGGAGTCGTGAAAAGTTTGCAATTTCGTCCATGAAGCCTCGGAGTCATATTTAATTATATTTTAATATATCGAACGTCGGCGAGCGGTCTCAGCTGCGGAGTAAAAAAGAACGTTGTTAAAACTCATGTAAGTAACGGTGTGACTGATTTTGCCCCGAATTTCAGCTCCTTCTGACAAAGGTTTGGATGGTGTGGCGAAGAAATCTTTCATTGAATCTGGGACATTAGACGCGGACGTCAAAAGAAAGTTTCCAAGAGAACTACTCTTTCTCATGAGGCGACAAGCTCTAGACTTGTTGCTAGGCAACAGTTATGACCCACAAGGTAGAAGCACATTGAAGTTTATAAAAAGTATTGTAGAAGATAGAAAAGATTTGGAGCAACTGAAGAAAGGTATGAAAGGGCTTGTTATGAAGGTTAAGCCATAGCGCAAAACAAGATGAAAAGAATGATGTCCTCTAGTAATTCTTCGCCGTCGTGGTCGTCTGTAGAGAGCTTTTAACGCAACAGGACAGCAGAGAGGGAAAGGCAAAACTTCTGTGTGTGACAAAGGTGACAGGGCTGTTAGTTGGTTGTTTTTTCTGTGATCTTCATATTACTGTGTCCTGGTCTTTTAATCAGAAAAGATCTTTTTAAATGAAGGTGAAGTTTAGCGGAAATATTATCAAGCATGACTTTCTATTTTCACGATTGTCGCACACCGTTTGCTCTCTTCCTTCCTTTGCAGTCCTTTTGTGTGTTTTCTCTAGTAGCAGTGACAGCAGTATTTGTAGAAGTTGATGTTGTAGTAGTAGCAGTATAAAAGTCTTTTAACTCAAAACGAGTTTAAGAGCGTAATTAGAGCACATTTGACGAGCATCCAGATCTCTTCACGTCACCAGGAACAGTCCAGTTTTCGTGCCATTTCACTTTGTTGTTGTTTCGCCGTGCTTCGTGCCACCTAAATATTACTACGTCACAAAAATAATATTTCACATTACTTTTAGATGTCAACAGGAGGCTCGGATTTTTGGGGCAGTATGGCTATGACATTTTTGGAAACAACGGGTTTTTTGCTCCTCTTTTAAAGTGGGAAGCACTTAAAGAAGATGTCGAAGACCTAATGAGCGCTGCCGAAACTTATGAAATAGCTTTCAACAATATTATATCCACAGTAACAGACAAGGAAAACTTCCAGAAGGTCAGTCAATTGGGTCACTTAACAATTTGAAATTAATTAATTAAGTAATTACTTGACTACGTAATTAATAATTTAAGATACTTGATTTAAAAAGTAATTAATTAACTTAATTAAGAAAATAATTAATTATTTCAGTAAGTAAGTAAGCAAGTAACGCAAGGGAAAAAGATTACGGGGAGTTAAGGTTTTCGCTTTTATGTGAACACAGTCGGAGACGAGATCATCGTAATCAGAGGGGTGAAGCTTCAGATTCTGCTTTTAATGATCTAGAAATTACGTGTTCGGATTTGTAAGCAGAAGCGGAAGAACCAAGCCAATCACAAGCTCAGGGGTTGGAAAGAGCTCTGTGATTGACATAATATATACTCCCAAATCTACTAGCGAAACCTAACAAAAACTGTTTATTTATTTGTTTATTTGTTTATTTTTCCTCCATGTATTTATTTATTTATTTTACAAGCCATTTATATTGTATTACAAAATTTGAAGGTGAAGATGCTATTTGTAGAATTAAATGTAAGGTTACAAGAATAAATGGTGAGGGCAGGATATAGTTAAACTAATTACTTGCCCTTTGATTAAATTACAGTTTTATTTAGGTTAAAAGAGAAAAAAAGAGAAAAGTATAAACCCTATAAACTATGAAAAATATATGAAAAATATTCAAAAGAGAGGAAAAAAGAAAAGCACATACACACACACACATAAAAAAAATATGACATTTGAGAGTCAGTGTGGCGATGATTAATACTGAGTAAGATAATAGTTGAAAAGTGTTCTTTTAAACAATTTTTCAGTTGTTTTTTCACTTGTAGATAAAGGAATATCATTCCAATAATAGCATCCTATAACTGTTGGACAGAATTTTCTTAAAATTATTCTAAGTTAAGGCTACTGGGATTTAGGTGTCGTAGGGATGCACTTCTTGTGTCATAATTATGTTGCTCAGATACCGAGGCCAGCGTGAAATTACACGGCTTTTTATCTACAAAGTGATCATAAATCAGTTGGCCGGTATTTAGCATAACAATGTCAGGACTAGATCGTCTTAGCGGAGTTGGAAGAAAATGGAAATGTTCTGATAAGTCTGAATCTGATTCTCGACCAATTTCGTCACGCACATGTTTTCAGATAAGTCTCCGTTTTCTTAATTACTATTTTTTTAATTGTATTTTTTATTTTCTCAATGTCGTTAGGGCTCTAACCCGACTCCGCTGGTCGCTAATGGCCGGAATCCCGCTTGCCCTGTCAACACGACTTTAACGAATCTTCACTGCTACTTTTTTTGCCTTGTTTTAATTTTTGTTTAATCACTCTTTTTAAGTACTCTTTATCTTTGCAGATGGCGTCAAAGTTAGCAGATGTATCATCCAAGCAAGTTAAAGCCGAAGTAACACGTCTCGAAGAAGCCAAGTCGATAGCGGAAAAGCTAAAGAGGATGTATGTGAAGGTATCTTAATTTTTATTTTCATCTGGTATTGATTTTCGAATTACTCTTAGCGGAAGAATTCGGAATTGAGTCCCCCCCCCCCCCTCCCTCCCTCCATCATCTCCCCCACAAAAACAAAAAAAAAAAAAGAAAAACAGTCTCGTAACCATGAGATAAGTGAGAAGAGGCCGATAGAAAAGAAGAAGAATGTGTACGGAATTTAATATTGGTCACCTACTGAATTATTAGTCCACCCACCGACTTAATTTTTCTGTTTCTGCAAAGGCCATTCAAACACAAGAGGGAAAGATGAAAGATATACTTGTAAAAATCCAGTCCACATTACCAGAGGCTCAGAAGAAAGTGGCCCAGAAATTATCTCGGGACGAGTTCATTGCAATAATGCAAGGGATTACAGCCTTTACTAGTTCCATAGCAGGAAACAGTCCTTCCGGCTTCATTGACGGAGCACTAAATCTCGCCTCTTACAAAATCAATAAACCATGCCGCGCTTTTCTTGAGTCTTCCCTCGGTAGCATCAAGAAATGGATGATGTTTGGAGAGAAGTACAAGCCGCTTGAAGACTCTAGTGATTTGGACTTTGAGAATGTCAAAGTTAATTCCGTCCCGGAGATTATGAAGGTTTGTACATAATAGCATCCCAATGCTTCAGGCGAGGGAAATTATGAGGATTTGGACAAAACTCAAATGATGTTATTCCCTCATTTCACGAGTATACCATTAGATTTCTGTTCGCAATCGTGGATTTTTGACATGTTTATCCTGGTCTTATCGATCGAGATCGAGAACTGCACGCTCTTAAAAGTTTAACCAAGTTCAGAATTTTCAGAATTTGTTCGACCAAATACCTGTTAGAATCCTTTTTGATTTTCTCTTTCTTGTGTTTAAGTTTTCTCAAACGTCTTCTAATGTCCTGACATCTTCATTCAAAACATTTCAAACTTCGTCGCCATCTTGGTACTGAGAAGGACGGAAGGTTGAATGGCAATTTGGTAATTTCAAAAGTGAGATTACAAATTAGTATAGGTAATAGCATGATTTGTTTTAACATTTGGCATAAATACCACGAGGGATATTTCGAAATTGTTGTACGTAATTTCACGAGCCATTAGGGACCCATTAGGCGAGTGAAATTTGAGAATTTGGGGTATTTGTGGTATTTATGCCAAATATCACGTACAAATCATGCTATTATTTGTTTATACTACAACCCCCAAAAGGTTTGTAATTTTCATATGTAGGTCTTTCAATTAAGCTGAATTACTACTGCTCTAAGCCAATAAAATTGCAGAAATTTCTCATGTAGTAGTATAAACGCTGAAATTTGGCGCCAAAATTAAGGAGTAATTCGTCACCCATAATCTTACACGTCCTTATGCGTAATGTAAACTTCACAAAAGCAAAGAAATTACTTGCAAATGACAAAATTGCTGCTTCATATAAAAAAAAGAAACAAATTGTTTCTGAAGCATTATATCAAAAGTCACAGAGAAAAATAATGAACTTTGAGAAACTGTTAGGCCAACAAGTTTTCAAAAACCTCAATTACAATCCGTTTCAACCTTGCTGTGTTATTTACCAATATCTTCTTTTACTGTTTTTTAGCCGTGACACAGATCCTCCAACTCTTGTTGTAGATCCTTGGTACTTGCCAATAACTTAGCGAAGCAGGAAAGTTTAATTCTGACATCCAGAATTCAAAACCATGTGTGAATTAATTACGCTGTTGGCTCTTGTCGTAATGGCCCTTGAACTATTTCCTCACTTAGCCTAGTTTTCCAGTCTCCTAAAAAAATGACAATAATAACTGCAACAACAACCACAACAGCAATTTCCATATTTACTAAACTCAAGACGGAATATGGTAGACGGAAACTGTTGGGCTACCATAAAAACGTTATTAATTTGTTTTTATTATCATTATTATTTAGTTATTATTAGGTTATTTATTTATTCATTTATATTAACTTTCTTCATTTTTACTTCATTTAACGTTAACAAATTTAGACAAATCTGGAGTTGAACAAGGGACAATTGGCTGTAGATTTAGTCTGCTTGATTGACGAGAATACCAAACCAAGTTTTACCAAACAACTTGAGGCCGAAATAGAGTCTTACTTCATTGTTGGGTCATCTCGCATTGATATGATAGGAAAATGCGTGGACATTGATAACGAAATTGGAGGATACAACTTTGATATTCCAGTTCTCAAAGATACCGCTAGAGCAGTCAATGAAGTCAAGAATTCAGAAGGTATAAATCGATTACGAAGCTCTTGATAGCGGAAAGTGCGCGCAGCAGAGCTCCATTGGTAATAAAATTCGGCTATCTATGCATCCAATATATTTTGGGTTGTGAAAATATGGTCCGTCCGTACGTACAGCTAACACTGAACGCCTGTCCGTACGACAGCCCCTTTCATGTAAGTGGATGTGAAATATTACGCTATGGTCAAATGACAGCTGTGCAAAAAGAGTATCCACTGACCAGTGTCAGACAACTGTAAGGCAGGTTTAGGCGTACAATTCATTGACCAGTTATTATTTTCTATTTTCTTTTATTAATTGTACGTTCAAGTGTATTTTTAAAAGAAATTGAACTTGGCTCTTGCTTTTGGTGAAAGTTGAATTGCTTCAGAAAGACATTTCTCAAAATATCTCACGAGAGCTTCTTTTTTGGCCTCGGCTAAATATACAGCTATTTCGAGAAAGGTTGTCGGAAAAAGTGCACGCGACAATCCTGACAGGTATTGTGGGTAGTTTTGAGTGCACTGTTCTTCAAAGAAATTTGAAAGAATGTTACGGAATGTTAGCGATGTTATGTTTTTGATTGCTAAAGGAAAGCAACCAAAGTAGGTTCGACAGCTACAGTCGTTATAGGAACAGTGTATTGATCATATCCCATATTACCTTTCGAGATTGTCGCGTTCACATTTTTTCCGACAACCTTTCTCGAAATAACTGTATACATTTCATTCTAATGGTGTAATCTATACAAAAGTCATATACTTAAAAAAAATTAAGTAAGGCTGGGTAGGATATTGTGTATTATTTTTTTGGAACCTATGTTCGCCCTTAAGGACGCTTAAAATAATTTTAAACTTTTCCTTTTTTCTTTAAGCATTGTTGCCCCCCACCCCGCTAAATTTTGCATAAACTATTGTTCTCTAGTAACCCTGGAAATCCTGATTATTCCCCAGAGCATTTTTAAAAAATGACTTACGCAAAATATTGGAGATAACAGAGTGTATTATTGAAAATAGTCAATTCCTTTCATATTAGCGTTTCTAAGTACCTTTAACTCTGGTTTTCATTTATTTCCAATATGTATAAGACGGATCTTTAAGCAACGCTCTCAAGCAAACCTTTACAGATAATCTCCTAAGTACATACAGAGAACTGGAGCAATTGTTCATGGAAAAGCTCTATGAGCTTCAAAAGGCCCTTGCATTCCGTACACTTTGGAATTTGGATGATACACTAACTTCATTTAGAAGGATCGCTTCAGAAAGTGCGTTAGGGATTGGGAAACTCAATGGAATAGTAGAGCTTACAGAAGTGTTTCAAAGAATTAAAACCATAAAATCCAAGGCAGTGGCTTGTTTCACAACTAACCCTTACACTACCGATGTAAAGAAATGGACTTTCGATAACACCAAAAACAAAGAGGTGAGCCTTGTTTGTTCGTTTGTTCACATATAAGGGGTACGATTTTTTTAAATGTAAATATTCTTATTCTTTGGCCATTGTAGCTTGATGACAAATAACACCCGAACTACCTGTTTTTTTGGTTTCCTTCCTCAGTCTGCGTGTTATTTCCACTGCACGAAAAATTGGATTTACACAAATTCACTCGGGGTAAATATGGTGCAAACAAGTGCAAACTAGGGGGAAATTAAAAGCAAAGATGGTAAATACCGCATTTGCTTGCCAGTTTACATGGGGGTGAAAATTTTAGGGAAAATGCGGTATTTACCATCTTTGCCCTTTATTTAACCTTAGTTTGCACTTTTTTGCACTAAATTTGCACTGAGTAAGTTTGGTGTAAATCCAATTTTTCGTGCAGTGTTCTTTGTTGTAATTTACAGTTATATTTTTGGCCTTTTAATTACTTAATATACATGTTGTTATATGTGCTAGCTGTATAGCTGGCTGCTCAAAGTCGGTTCCCTGGACAATGAATAAATAGCAGTAAAATGAACATACGCTCAGTGCGTCAGTTTTTATTAAAATGTGCCATTTTAAAAATAAGGGATTGAAGCTACGGTGGAGATGCTCAAACCTGGACACCTGGAAGAAGATTGTTCAATCACAACGTTTTCCGAATACAAAAGAATCTCATTTTTTTTTTCGCAAATTGCAGTAGAGTGTTTCACTCACGTGGCCAGCATTTATGCAAATTTATTGGAACAAAAGAAAGCGTTTGCATAAGAAAAGAATTCAACTCCCACAGGATTGGTTTGGGACACCAACATGACCGCCGTGACGTCATGTGAAAACACTCTATTGAATAGGCCATTTCCGAGTTCCAAAAAATCTCACTTTCAAAGCGAGACTAAGTGCGAAGCCATTGATATGAAAATGAGTTTGAATTATGATGCAAATAAAACTCATTTTCAGAACAAAGGTTTCGCACTTAGCCTTGTTTTGAAAGTGAAATTTTTTGGAACTCAGAAATGGCCTCTTGTTCTCTTTGAACTATTAATAATAATAATAAAATAATAATAATGAGTCTTTGTTTCATCAAAAGATAAAACTACATTATCTCATGTTCCAATAATACGGAAGATAAAAAACCATGATAAAAATATGTACATATAGATATATGATATACATTACCAAAAAAAAGTATGTCATTACAATAAATGGAGCTTAAAAATCACCCAATTTACAAAGGTGTTCATAAAACGCTCTGTATTAATTTTCGGACGTGCGCAGCCTTTTTCCCTAAGATTATGCACATACGTCCTCTGGACAGGAATGATATCTTTCAGTGGGTGGCAATCCGTTGATATTAATTTCTTTAAAATGTTTCGGTCTTGTTTATTTAAAAGGTTCTTGATAAAAACTGGAAATGAACTAAACAACCGTTGAAAACTTTATTTTGAAACCGTTTGAGCTTACCTGACCTGTCAGGAAACAGCCCTCATATTTATGAATGTTCTTTTAGATGTTTGAAAAACTTGCTACAGGGACAACAACATTTAGCATCGATATTAGGCGCAGTTGCAAGACTTGTTACAACATTCGTTTATTGAAGGTGATCCTTGTTTGCTTGTCTTTGTATTTAATTGATAATATAGAAATTATGCCTGATGTTTTAAATCCATTCTGCCTTTTTAATTATCTTTAATTATTTTTATAATTATTATTATCATATTATTAATATTACCGTTATGGTTATCGCCATTGTTATCGTTAACTTTTATCGTTTTCATTGTCACTATCATCGTCATTTTTAATATTATTACAGTGATTTTGTTATCTCTGCGTCCTGCGTCCCTAACGCATACAAATCCCTAAAGACGCAAAAATAATTGGTGGCATACGTTCGTAGGGCGCAAAGATTGATCGATCGATCTGAACATGTGTATTTGTATAGGTAATAGCATCATTTGTAGTGATATTTGGCGTAAATACCACCAGTGATATTTCAAAAATGTTATAAGTAATTTTACGAGCCATTAGGCGAGTGAAATGTGAGACAATTTTGAAATATCACGAGTGATGTTAATGCCCAACATCATTTACAAATCATGCTATTATTAGGGAGATTAAGATTCATGTTTACGCCAAACGGGAAACGTGAATTTGTACCACGTGACCAAGTTTTTCTCTTACTTGTCGTTTACTGTTTATTACTTCTGCTCAAAAATAAGTTTTTTCACGCCAGATTTATCCATAAGAATTGTTCTGGACAGTTTTTATTTTCTTATTTTCTATTTTGAGAAATTCTCAACTTGAATCCGACGTTAGCGGTTTGCCGTAAATGTGAATCTTAATCTCTCTATTTTTTCATACTACTACCCGCAAAAGGTTCGTAATTTTCACATGTAGGTATTTCAAATTAAGCTGAAATACCACTGCTCTAAGCCAATGAAAAAATGCAGAAATTTCTCATGTAGTAGTATAAGTCCAGTTCCGCGTCGCGGCTTGGTAAGCAACCACTAGCCAAATCCACTTCGGTGAATAATTTTTATTTGTTTTAGTTATATATCGAGCTTTATGGTACCGAGGAACAACCCACTAAAGTGCCCAGAGAGATTCACCTTCAAATTCGTCGTCTCAGCAGTTCCTACTTCCGTACATCTGACACAACATTTAAAACATACCGTCAACCTCTAGTAGGATACAGGACCCTCAGGTTTGACCGGTTTACCATTAGCGGCGAGGCAAAGTGTGGGAAGGAACAAGGCAGTAAGTAATGAATAGGCGAAAAATTGCGTTTTCCCCAAGGAATTCCCTGACTCTATGCAATAGCTGATCCAGACCTTCAGATTACGGGGGGGGGGGAAGTCATCCAGACCCTGAGATAAAGGGAGCGCAGTCTCCAAAAACAATCTTTTCGGCCCTTTGGGCCTCTGTTTGGTCTAAAAATAAGGGGTGAGGAGGGTTGGGGGGGGGGATGGATCTGCCACTGCTATGATACCCTTGACTCTGTTGTTCACATTTTAAAATGGACACAAAGTTCTAAACTAGGTATGTAAAAAGGGGTATCATTTGTCAGTATACGAAAGGAGAACCTTTTTTTGTCAAAACCGGTGTATATTTATGCATGTAGGAGAATTTATGGCTTGATCTATTTGTTGATTATTATTTTTTTTATTATGTGGACACCAATGATTTTTCCAGTGACACAACTTTCGTATCCAGTGAAGATACAATTTTTATCCTTCACATGTGAAGATATCACGGTTGTCATGGCTACTTCAGTCTCAGGCAATAGGAAAAGAGCAACAAAGGATCTCGCCATCGGTGTCTATATAATAAACAGAATATTACATGCCCGCTTGTGGATACGAATTTTATCTTCTTGTGTTCAACTCGACATCTCACTCGTTCGCGCGAGTTGAATACTCGAATGAGATAAAATTCGTATCCACAAGCAGGCATGTAATATCCTCTATATTCGTCCTATGTAAGGGAATCTGGATTCCGTGATCAGATAATTTTTTGCTTGTGGAATCCGGAATCCTGGGCTTTGGAATCCAGAACACAGCTCAAGGAATCCTGAATTTACTAACAATTGGAATCCAGAATCCAAGGACCACTGACAAAGAATCCCGAATCCAGTATCTGGAATCCGGAATCCAAGGAATGGAATCCAGAATCCAGGACTGTCTTGGATTCGCTCAAATGTGGGCGATATTTATAATTTTTAGAAAGCACCGGCTACTGCGTCAAAGAAGAAGATCCCCGCTGGATTTCGATGTGTAACAATCCACTCAACAAGGAAGGAGATCTTCGGGCAGATAGCCTGCTTGGAAGTTTGGAGTGCAGAAGTCCTTTTGGAAGTTACGAGTTAAAAATCCCTAAGGATGATGACATGATATGTGAAGAGGACAATGGTATAACGAACATCAACTGCAAAGATCTAGACGTAAGTAGCCACGCATGACTGGCTAATCAGATTAAATTACTCTAATGCCCTGTACTAAAGTCTTCCAAAGTATCTGATGGATAGACTTCAACTTGAGCAGAATTCAGCAGCTCGCCTTGTTAACGCGTCGAGAAAGTATGATCATAGTACACCGATTCTTAGGAGTTTACGCTGGCTCCCTGTGCGCTATAGAATTATTTTTAAAATATTATTACTAACTTGAGGCTCTAAACGGTCAAGCACCTAAAAACTGGATTTTTAGTTTCCTTTGAATTTGACCTGAATCCACAAGGGGTAGACAGCGTGAAGAAAATTTCCAGAAAACGTCTTGGAAAGCCAAAAAAATTTCTCCACGACCTGGCCGCCGTCATTATTTCCAGTACTCTTCGACAGTTTTATTGTTTTTACCTCATGTATACTTCATTTAGAAGAGTCGCGGCTAAAAACGGCAAAACACTAACCGTCAACCGGACGGGAAATTTGTGGTTAGCCTCAATGAACTGGGAATTCTACGCGATGGATAACCATGTGTTGTGTTGTAGTTTGGTTAATTGTTTAGTGTCTTTTTAATCATTTGTATTACGTCATTCGGTAATAGCACCCATCCGGGACATCAAGAAGATTTGCCACCGTGCGAGCAGAGATGACTCTCTTGCATGGCTTTTAGTGTTCGTAAACACTTTATCCTGAGTCCTTTAATTCGTTACTGATGACTACAGGGACAACTCGATTACAACTCGAAAACAAAGTTCTAACTAGAAATACGAGTATCGCAGAACCTCGCGAATCAAGTACGACGAGCAAAATAACGACGCAAAAAACTAGATCGAACACTTGGTTTTCTGCCCAGGGGGATCCTCGACCCCATGGCACTATGGGAAATCCCTGACAGCGTTTACGAAGTCTTTCGCGTTGCTTGTCTCTCGCGTAGTTGGTTTATTTGCCCCGCCCCCACCCCCTGGGGCGTATAACGAACGAACGCTAAAAGCCATGCAGAAGAGAAACCTATTCTCGCAGGGTAATTTGTTTTGGTATCCAACCAACTCTTTTCAATTTACATTCTCCCTTAGCTGAGCAAGTTCACCAAAATGAATGTATGGATGACTGTCTTCTATTGGTCTGGGCAATATCCAAAGGGACCAAGTGACCCCATCTGTCGGGGCGCAATAAAAAGGGGCAAAACTGCCATCAAACCACATCTGTTGTCCAAGGCGAAGAAGTAACTCAAGTTTTAGTGTTACTGATTAATTGTCAGTTTATTCAACCACTGAATGATTAATTGATTGGAAGATTCAGCTCAAATAAGAACAATGCAGATACATTGACAACTGCAGAAGTTATAAACGAATTTGGATAAAAGTAGAATCTTTGTAACATCAGTAAAAATAAAGTGATTACTGTGAGATTGTCCTTAGCTTAGCTGACTGGAACTTGGTTTAGTAAACCTTTATTCTTCTAAATCCCTGCAATTTTTTATCCCCAGCTGACTTAAGCTGAAACCAGTTCTATCCTTTTTACCTACAAAGCGTTGCCCATACTGGGTATCCTAAAACCTTTGCTACCTGAATAAGAGTGTACTTCTACCTTAATACAGTGGAACGTCTATTCAGGGTACACCCTTGCGACCAACGCAAGTGACCCTTTAAGAGAGGTGTCCCCTGAATGGAGCTTGGGCTGGGGTTTGTTAATAATTAACCAACAAATAAAATTTCATTATTAGAAAAGAAAAAGGCGTCTGATCTCACACGCTACGGAATCTGCTGCAGTTATTTTTTCAAGGCGCTAGATAATGTATAAAAATCATGATTAACTTATCGCTCACTGCGATGGTGTGTGTTGAATTCCAACAAGTTCAGTACATCAGTTTAAGTTAGTTAATTCATCTTTTGAAATCTATCGCCATCATGACTGGTGGACACTTATACTTATCGACGATTTTTGTCAGTGGTCAGTCACTTTCTGATTGCTTATAAGGTGACCAATGAATGGAGGTTAAATACAGGATTGGGACCCAGAAAAAGTGTCCCTTGCCCTGAATAGAGGTGTCCATTGAATACAGGTAACAAATACAAAGATTATGTGAACATTTTTCTGTTACCAAATTTTGTGTCCCTTGAATTGTGTGTTTTCACATGACGTCATGGCGGCCATATTTGTGTCCCAAAACAATGAAACGGTGGCCATGTTTGTGTCCCCAACCAGTCCTGTGAGAGTTGAACTCTTTTCTTATGCAAACGCTTTCTTTTGTTCCAATAAATTTGCATAGATGCTGGCCACGTGAGTGAAAACACAGAATAGCGGTGTCCAAAAGGAGAGGTTCCAATATATTTATGAAATAACCATGCTATTTTACTCAGGTTACAAAATTGTTGGGGTGTGGGGTGTGGTTGTGATATTCTCTTGAGTATTTGTCAGTTAGAAAAGACAATGACCTAAAAGACAAGGTGATTCAAGATGGCGACCATCTTTGTGGATTACTGAAAATTTAGATTACAAAAAAGTGAGAAACCAAACATTTTCCACGCTTGAATTTACAAAGTTAAACATTCTAAGTTCTATTTTCAGTTAATCAGTTTTCTTTTTAAGGATGCTGGCGACAATTAAATCGTTTCTAAACCGATCACGTACATTTGTAGACCTACTATCCCTTATTACCTATTTGTGTTTTTTCTTCTAATTTGTTTACTTGTTTGTTTGTTTGCTCGTTTGTTTCCTTGTTTATTTGATTGATTGATTGGTCAAGAAAAATAAACTAAAATAATAATTAACAAAAAAGTAAAGTACAGTGGATTGAAAAAAAAAACACGTGTAAGTCAACGGCAAAAATAAACCAAAATAATAATTTGTCTTGTTTACTTGTTTGTCTGTTTGTTTGCTTGCTTGTTTGTTTGAAAATGAGACAGATTTAAATTTTTAAAATGTTTTAACTGGATACAAAAAAAAAAAAATAATAATTGAAAATGATACGAATAAAACTTATGTTTTAAGTTTTAGCGGCCACCTTTAGCGGCCACCTGGCTTCTTTTACCTGTCTGACCTTGAACTGGTAAGAACTCAAACTGATTTGTCTTTTTGTCGTAGACAGTAGTACCTATGTTTTCATGACTGGGTGAAATGAAGCACATCTACATCCCTACTGTGATCTGTTTTGTCAAATTGTTCTATCCATTCTAGCATCTGATCTGGCGGTCGTCTCTGGCGAAAAGGTATTTGAACGAAACTACAAACAAGATCGATTTTACACACACAGATTTATAATAACTCAGCTGCGCCTTAACGTTAGTTCATTCAACTATCCAGTCCTGCATACCAGGTAAGTAACGCAAAAGAAAGAAAAATAGACAGCATTGTATTATTAAGAAAGCACGTTATCTTTACATCAAAAACATTACTCTTCAATGATGCCTATAATATAACAACAAAGGTATGGCTTTCTCCAAACTAGTAGTTGAAAACTAATCCTGAAACTCTAAAGTTACTAGTTTGTGGAAAACAGCCAGGAAATGCCTTTATTTTCATTCACTTTTAATAAGAATGCGTTATTTTTTTATTTCGTATAAACACAAGTTTTGACCGGCCTGTAGCCTTACCGACTCGTTGTAAGCTGAATTCTTGATTTGCAACCACGACTGAGCTTTTTGCGACCAAAAAAAAATGCTGGGAGGATATAACTCTTTTCTGGTGTATTTCTCTTAATGTATTTTGTTCTCTATCTATTAAGGATGTGGATCCTTTACAGAACCTGCGTTATTGTAACATTATATTTGCCTGCGATTTTCACGACTCGGGCCAAATACAAAAATAGAGACGCGATCAGCAATGAAGGTAACTTTCAAAATATATTCTAACACTTTTCAAAAACGTATTATTTGCCATATCGTAACTTACAGTGAATATATTACACCAATCACAACTAAAGGCAACTAAAGGCTCGGTTACCAATGGTGGGGGCCGTTCAAAATGGCAAAGACCGTTTACGAAGGGGAAAAAGGCCTTGACGATCATGCACAGAAGAAATGTTGGGAATTGCTGGCGCAAACGTTTGACAGGCTTAAAACTTTGCGCAACAGCTCCCAATAACATGCAAAAAGGTGTGAAAACTGACGCAACATGTGACACTCTACAATTTTACATCGGGAGGGAGTTTTCGGCCCTTTCCTTGAGCTTCATCGTTTGCCATAATTTATAGGTAGAAACGGGACCCATGACCTTCTGGTAGAAATGAACCGCCGCAGTTACAAAAAAACAAGAAACAAACAAAAAGAAAACTAGCGAAGATTAAAGCATCTTTTTTATATGCTATTATGAATGCTTTTGGCCCTTTGTAAATGATTTGAAAGATCCGACGCAAAATAAAGAGATATTATTGATGGAATAAAAACGTGGCGGTAAAGAGTCCCGCAACATTTGCGCATCACAATTAAATACATATTAACCGCTACAAAATGATGGAAATAAGTGGGACGAATTTAATGGAAGCCTTATTTTTCATTCTTGATAGTGCCTTCTGAATGCCGAGAAGCATTAGGAATGGAAAATGGGGATATGCCAGACAGTCAGCTAAGCGCCTCCTCGGAAGGTGAAGGAAGTTTTAATGGCGAGCCCTTTCACTACTCCGCAAAATATGGTAGACTTAACCGTCGCTACTGGCCAATGTGCTGGTCACCCTCCGAAAGTGATGAAAATCAGTGGTTCCAAGTGCATCTTGGCAAATATTACACTTATGTTACCCGTATAGCAACTCAGGGATGTCCATTTTCGACAGAATGGACGGCTTCCTATAAGTTGCAATATGGTGACGACGGAGTAAATTTCCAATATTACAAGGAGAGGGGACAAAGTGAGGACTTGGTGAAAGACACATGCAACGTTCATTACTAAAATACATTTACGATCAGAGGTTATTGTTAGCCTGTTAATGAACAACAACTATAACAATCATAACAGTTTGGTAGTCGTCTCTCTAAGTTCTCGTTTTCGCGTTCAAACAATGATAATAAAAGGCGTGTTTGGATCTGTTAGGTTTTTAGTGGAAACACAGATGAAGAAACAGTTGTTACACATGACCTCGATCCGCCAATAATGGCGAAGTATCTGCGCTTTCGACCAGTCACCTGGGGGTACCGAATAGGAATAAGGGCGGAGGTATACGGCTGTAAAGGTACTAACACAAAGCTGGTATGAATTTTAATTTTTTCCTCCTGAGGATGAAATAGCTTACTCTTGAATCGAAGGTTCAAGTAAATAAATAAGTTATCAAGGCGTGTCAGAAACTGGCTTGTGGCCAGACCGAGAATGACAGGAAAGTTTGAAGTTCCGCGCTCAGCAACTTAATTAGTGCAACTTCTTAGTGAAGTTTTGGAAAGTTTAAATGGTTACATATTAACAGAATTTCACACAAAACTGGTTAGAATGAAAGGCCCTGGTGACGTAAGAGGGAAGGGTTCAACAATAAGATGTCTCAGCGATTTTGCAAGCAATATCATCAATTCAAAACCACTGGTTTGAACTTTCGGGCCATGTATTTGAAGAAACAACTGACTGCTTAAGATTGTCAGTAAAGACATTCAGCTTAGCAAGGACAAACCCGTTTGAAGCGAAGGAATAACTGGCTACGTAAGTAATTGCAATGGAGCACTGAATGATCACAAATTTAAATCGCAGCCTTACGAGCTTTACATAAAAGGCCCTTTGTTTTTTTAAAAAGATTATCATACGTGGAGCTTTTTTTCTGTCGGTTAGCCTGCGAGCAAGCTCTCCTATTTGGGAGAACGAAGCGAGCCTCGCGAGAACGCGCGAGCGAGGGGCCGAGGAAAGGAGAGCTTGCAACCATCTCTCATAAATTTTCATTTCCACCCCGGAAACCCCGGGACTCCACAAAGCGCGAAAATTGTCACCGCAAACGTGCGGCACATTAGAAAAGTGACAACCGCCTGTCAAGTAAGTTCAGACAGTCGAGGGCGCGTAGAATTATTTATTTATAAATCGCTTTCGCAACAGCATTAAAGCAATGTTTTTAATATCACTGATATGTTTTTTTTTTTCACGGGGACATCGAACTTCAACGTGTCCGCTCGGATAAGAACTCACTACTTTGATTCTCGTTTCGTTTACTTTTGAAAGGTCGTCCATACTGCAGCGTAGAAGACTACTCCCCATCGCAATCACCAACAAAAACATCATTTATTTGTCCGTCTGGAACTGGAGAATAGCGTTTTTTGGCACTTGGTTCTCTTAAGGTTTACTCCAGTTGCTTCCAACTCTTTCTCTTTTCCTTCTTTACGATCAAGCTACACAGCTACACTGTCAAGTACATGTTTCTGAATTTTTCTACCCAGTAGAATTCAATCGGGCGAAGAAACCGATGTTGGAAGGCAGCGCTTTAATCACTCTTCCCTTTCACTCTTCCGGTTTTCAGAACTAAACAAGGCGCTTGACAAATGAATACAACTGATGAGGGGTTTTCATTTTCCTTCCACAAGAACTACAAACTCGGTCCGACTTATCCTCGGCACGCAATATTCTCTTTGCGAGAATTACAACAAACGAGCCCGTCTGCATTGAGCGCTGAAACAAGTTCTCGGTACCAATCTGATCCCCCTGACGAACCAAATTTGACACACAGACGAAGCGGGTGCCAGCTTGGCCTGTTATCAATCAACTTTGATTTCCGGAACGTCATTTTTCAGCCAATAGTATTTCCCTTCGTCTGGGCGAAGTACAAATGAAAATTTGTAAGGGATGGTTGCAAGCTCTCCTTTCCTCTGCACCTCGCGGCTTCGCCGCTCGCTCGCGCGTTCTCGCGAGACTCGTTTCATTCGCCCAAATAGGAGAGCTTGCTCGCAGGCTATCTGTCGGTAAACTTTAACGTTATAGATGGATTTAAATAGACAATTTTTCAACCATAATTGATAATTAATCACTTTAATTAAAAGGACAAAAGCACGATCGACAATAAGTGTAAATGAAGTAGTGTTTGCCTTCTGATCGTATGAACATTTCCTTCATCCAATCGGAAACAATAACCAGATCTAGGTAGTGACACGTCATCAGAATTTCTGCACTCGCTTCTCAGACGTCATTTCGCAGTTAAACCAGTGGTGACGTCGCGAGATGCCGGCTGTTTTCTCAGGTTAAAAACTAACGACGCGTAAAACTTTTTAAATTAAGCATGCATAGATGCTCTTGGCATGGAAAGCGGAGAAATCACAGACGGACAGATTACGGCATCTTCAGAATGGAGTAGCACGCATGCGCCTAACCTCGCCCGACTGAACTGGGTAAAGGAGGGAAATAAAGCTGGATCTTGGGCAGCCAAGACAAATGACGTTAATCAGTGGCTCCAGATTGAGCTGGGTAGTGATTACACCAAAGTTACACGGATAGCAACACAAGGAAGAAGTGATTATGATCAGTGGGTAAAAACCTATAAACTGCAGTACAGCGAAGATGGAGTGAACTATCAGTTTTACAGAGAACAAGGACAAACTGAAGACAAGGTATTTTTAACATATTCTCTAACGTAGGGAGTATACAATTTAACCCTGATTTAAAATACGGTGAACTGCCGCTTATATCCCCCCCCTTCACTTACAAGCCTTCCAAGTTATAGGCTCAGCTACTTGTAAACAAAATAATACATTCCTTATATTAAAAGACCTTCCCCCCACTTCACTCCAAATGTATTAGAATGACTTAGATTTATTGTGACCTTCTGACCCTTGATTGAAAAACCAGTAAACACAAAACGTATTTCCATCGAACTGCTTTTTCTATTCCGTTTATAAGTCCCCTCGGGTATAAGCCCCCTCGGGTACAAGCCCAGGTCTTACAAGCAGCAGTTTACGGTATGTAAACTGACCGTCTCATGTTTTTTCATAATATCGAGTAATTAAAAAAAATCTTAAAGGGGTTTTGTAGTGAAGAATGTTGCTGAAAACACAAGATTTCGACAAGTATCATTAATTAGATTGGAAAACGTAAAACTTCCCAGCCACCCTCCCCTTAGTCCAACTTTAACTTTAACTTCTCATTTGGGGCAAAATGTTGGTTTAGGGGAGGGCTGAGGGGGCAATGTTTCCCAGCATCCTTCTATGATCTAAATGGTTGTTCTCTAAGAAAGGTAAGCTTGTCAACTCAAAAGAGTCTAGATTTTAAAGGGCTTTAAGTTGGAAAAATTATGTCATGGTCTTAATAAGTCAAATTTTAAAAAGATATTTGCATAAGGAAAGTTTTCTCGTATTGGTTGTTTCATTCGTCTTTACAGACAAGTTATCAAAAGTGCGACTAATACACACAAGGCGTACGGCCATTGTCACTGACACTCATGTCGACATTTGTCGTCGTAAAACAATGTATACTTCAAGCGCTTCTTTTCTTACGTCAAGTGCATAAAATTTTGATGTCATTTTTTTTTTGTTTTACGCACTCTAAAGGACCTATCTGTCTTGCTTTCGTTGCTTTTGTTTGTTTCAGTTTCTTTAATTTTTTTATTATTTATTTATTTATTTATTTATTTATTTATAGGTTTTCTCGGGTAACACTGATCGGAGTACTGTCGTTCCTTATGTCCTCAACCCACCTATCATCGCACCATATATCCGCTTTTTACCAGTCACGTGGCACAACCATATATCGATGAGGGTAGAGTTATATGGCTGTCCAGGTAATCAGTCGCCTCTGGAAAAACGTGCAGAGATGTTTCGTTTGTGTTGTTTGGGTATAGGAGCAGTTAACGCCCCCACGCGTTTTTTTGCGCAACTTTTCTCTACTGTCCCGGAGCCTAGAACATTTTAGCTTTAACTGACAAAGCTCCTCTGTTCTCTAGTTGTCTTTAGCTTTACAACACAACAAATAAAAGTACACTGACAATGCAAAAGTATATTCAGCTTCATCACCCCCTAATATTATTTAGTATATACTAAAACAATTATTGACCTCAGTGTCGGTGGCTAGTAGTGGATTTTTACCTCGCCGCTTCAAGGCTCGGTAAATTTTCACTATAGCCACCTTCACTTCGGTGAATACTTTTTATACAACACTCACTAATAGCACAGTTCAAGAGCCATTTCTTGATGAGTTATAATGACCTCGCATGAATTTTTGCTCCTTTAAGATGCTCCCAAAAATGGCCCCTACAAATGGAAAGAGTGTGCGGCTGGTCGATGGAAAAGTGACACGAGATTGCCACGTCCAAATATCCCAGAACTAACGTGGCTTCTCACACCGTCAATAGTACAGATCTCTCAAGGTACGTTTGAGAATCGAAGTAAATGTTAAATATACTTTCAACTGTTAAACTATGACTTCGTTTTAAACTTTTCTTGCTTTAGTGATTGAATTGGAATTTGAAATTATTGGTTTTTGAGGCAGAAGAAAAACCGGATTAGCCGAACAACTGACATCATACATAATTAATTTAAACCTTTTCGAATCATACTATAATAGTCCATCCCCAAATCCTACAGTATTCGCCATTTTCACATTCCCCATAATACACCTTGTTTACTCCCCAAGATTTTGCATGACCCTTGTTTCCAAGTTTCCCTGGTTACTACAGTCTTTGCTTAAGCAAAATTATTGGCTGTAACCAAGGTGTACTTTTTTAATTTTCCAATTGTCACTGTTTTACCTTGGTTCTCCAAAGGTCACTATGAAGCCCTTGGTAGAGTTATAAATGCACAGTACTTAAAAGAGCGACTGACGTTAAAGGATTCAAACTTTGATGCTGCTACAAGAAATTCAATGGAGCTAGTCCAGCGACTAACCATTCTTGCAGACATTTTCTACATTGAGGTAAATTTCCTTCAATAGACGAACGCTTGTCTCAGTGATGTATTGAGCAAACGTTAGAGAAATAGATCAATTCTCGCTCATCCGTTGATCAACTACTGAATATGAAAGTAAAATCTTATGATTACTGGCAAGTGTTCGACTTTGGTATAAAAATAGTAAGTACGTTTTTACCTATTAAGACCACCACATCTTGTCTTGTTTCCTCACAGGGCGAAGTTGAGTTTTATGGTATCAGAAATATTAAAATATTCGCCAGAGAAATTGTCGCCTCGAAAGGGAGTAAGTTGAAAGTAATCACACCAGATTGGATTCAGGAATTTCAAGACACACAAAGAACTCAATTTAATGGGAATGGAAAGGACGGCGAAAAAGGACAAGATGGAGAGGCTGGACCCCATGGTAGGCGGATGTCCATTAAGTAGGTCTGTTTAGCGTGCATGTGCTAACAAGAGAACTCATTTCTAGTCAAACCAAACGTACATGCATACATAGGTTTGAAAGAAGCAAAGAGAGTTGACGTGTATTATAGTGCGCAATATTTAATTTCAAGGGATACTAAGATTTGTTCTCTGTGCCTTACGCTGAGAGCATGAGAGTATTTATAATTACTGAATGAGGTTGAGTACGGTGTGAAGAATTATGCAGATCGAAAAGAACGTTATGTTGTTGTTCATTCAAAATATTTCTAAGTTCTTAACAACCTTCTTAACAACATTGTAAATTTACCTTACAAAGTCAAATTCATTCGTATAATACAAGAAACTCGTGTAAATTTCGTCTGCCTTTCTGTCGTACTCGAACCAAGCAATTTTCCGTTTTTTATCAAGGACCTAAATTTTACAACACCTTAAACACCAACATCATCAACGCTTCCTCACCTTTCTCCTTTAAAAGAGCACTTAAGGCATTTATTTGTAATAATTATTAGTATACTTCAACAAAAATCTTGGGAAAAAGCCTTTTAATATTCAACATTTGTACATGTAAACTTCCGTAATATTGATTAGTTTAATTTTTCACCTGATATTATACTGTACCCGTCGCCGTAATTTTTATGCCATCTTCGAAAAATTGTAATTGAGGAGGCCTAATTAACATAAGCTCTATAGTTTCTTTTAGGCCTCCTCGC
Organism: Porites lobata; assembly: GCA_942486035.1. Taxonomy (NCBI): domain Eukaryota; kingdom Metazoa; phylum Cnidaria; class Anthozoa; order Scleractinia; family Poritidae; genus Porites; species Porites lobata. The sequence goes on from CALNXK010000280.1 coordinate 62,394, forward strand.
CATCTCTTCCTACATTTTTTTTTTTTTTTCTTTTGGCATCTTTAAGTAATGTAATTGTGTGGCAAATAAATAAAAATACCTAAAAAAATAACCTTACCTTATCCGTGCCGCTGCCTGGGAACAAGGTTGATCCTTGACGGGTTATCAGGCACTAATCCATCGAATCGGCCGGTTAGTGCTTACATCTTTCAAAAATGGTAAGCGCCATATTTGGAAGCTGGGGGATTAAGACCAATCACAAACGGTGAAATATCTTGAATGATTAATGATTAATATTAATCGTTCAGCAACCTCGATAGCATTTACCACCTTTCATGCCGATCATTTCATTGTTAAGTTTTTCTCCACAGAACACGCTTTCGATATTGCAGGTATGCATATAAGTGTAGACTACTGCATCCGTTTCAGTATAGCTTTAGCAACGAGGCGGCAAATCGACCTACACAGTTCGGCGTGTCATTAAGACGCAATTGACGATCCTTTATTTTAAGTACATAAAAAGTTCTCTACGACAAAGCAACTCCTTGACGCTTATCAAAAAATAATAACCAAAAACTGATTTCCAACTGTTTTATTTACAGTCGAAATTAACTGTGAAGTTATCAACGGCGCTTTCGATGTAAGTGCTATTGCTGGAAATGGGCATAAAGCACAAGACGGTGGACCTGGTGATGACGGACTCAACAACACTCCGCCTGTGAGTAATAGCAATAGTAATAATAATAATAATAATAATTATTATTATTATTATTATTATTATTATTATTATAAATTTATTACTTATATTGCGCCAATTACATGTGCATATGATCAAATGCGCATGACATATAAAAGCATATTAACTAACAAAAAACTATATGATTAAAAATTTACAAAATAATAATAATAATAATAATAATAATACTTTTCTGGGGGGTTGGGGTTGCAAAAATAGTGGTTTACAAATGTTCACTAAAACCGCCCCGAAATCTTCACGTTATTCGACTTAATGGTAAGCAGCCTTAATTCTACCAAAGACACTCACTTTTAATGTCATGTTACCCACCTTGAAGAGTACAAGAGAAACACCCGCCCGATCTTTTTTTCACTTCACTTGCAATCTAAAATGAGACAAAAGGAACAATAGGGCCTTTTATATTACGACGAAAAATGAGACGCATCCTGAATATTTAGACACAAACTGTCTCGTACAGAAGGCAAATTTCAAATGTGCCTTTTATACGGGAGAGTTTACGTCTTGTTTAGGACGCTTCTTATGTAAGACGTACGTGTCTTATATTTCCTCTTACAATATATCCTAATATTTAAACCACATACTCTTCTTTTTATCAGACAGCTGACAAGACTACCAACGACTGCGAGGCCGTAGGCTATGACAACTGCCATAACGTTAATGGGGCCCAGGGTCCCAAGGGGAAAAGAGGTGGAGACGGTGGAAATGCAGGATTGCCAGGTATGGAATGCTTGGGTCTGGCTAACAAAAGCAACTCAAACAAACACGTATTTAGGTATCCTACATAACAACATGATATGCGGATTTGATTTCGATTTTCCTCGGGAAAAAAAATTAGCTAGTGTCCCCCCGCGCCAGCTAGGAAAGCCCGATTGCAATTCCGCTGATCTTTCGATAAGCCACCCTGCCTTTCCCAACTTCGCCCTTTCACGATGTTAAATTTATTTTCTAGGCAAAGGAGGGACAGCCGGACGTATAATCATTCGTTACACGAAGCATACTGGAACAGTGCAATTACAGACCTGCGGGGGTAAAGGAGCACCGCCTGCCTTGAATGGACAAGGGGGTCAAGGTAAGGGGGCCTCCATTTATTATGACCCAAGGTTTAAAAAACTGTCTTTAAAGGGGTAACACAATTACGGGTAAACCAGTACTTTTCATTGTGGCCCACAAGGTTGAGACTCCCAACTGCCGAAGGCAAGCTAGTTGGCAGTTTATAAAATAAGCGCGCTCTAAAAGTTGAACTCGGGACTGCTGAGAATAAGTCCAGCTAGCGGTCAGGGCAGGGATCGAACTAGGGGCCTCCAGATTAAAAGTCCAAAGCACTAACCGGAGCTTGTTCACACTGCATCCTCCTCGGTTCGGAAAAACCGGAAATTAGCTGAAATGAGTTGATATATCTGCAAAATAGTGAATATAATTTATAAAAGTAAAATTATGACAACAGTAAAAATCTCCCAGAATCCTTTGATGCATTTTTTTTAAAAGCTTTATAAGTTTGGCAATTTTATACCTAGAAGAAGGTCAGATCACAACAAGATAAAATTTGCCGTAAAATATCTTCCTATGTCATATCTACTATAGTGACGTCATCAGTAATAATAATAATAATAATAATGATAATAATCAACTAAATAAAAGAGGGTCTCTCAACAATGCAATAATATCAAACTGCAAGAATATCAATCACGAAAACTGGTTACTTTAGGTGGCGAAGGTGGCGAAGGAGGACATGGAGCAAAGTGCGAGACATACTACAATGTACCATGGCCAGAAAAATCAACCACAGGCTGTAAAAAATATGGAGATCCACTTCCAAGAGGTCCAAAAGGAGACAGAGGGGATGCTGGGGTTTCCCGGATCAAGTAAGACTTAATGCGCACAATAGAGAGAAGAAATCGTTAGGTCACTCTACGTTGCCATGGTAGCAGAATTTTTGGATGACAACAAACCGAAAATGTCTCTTAAAAAATGAATTCTCACTGTTTCAAACTTCATCGATCTTATTCAGTTTTATTAAGTTTGTCAAATTTTGGCGAAATTTTCTGGAGTTGAATCCGAAGGACCGTATTAAAGTTTACAAAAAGAGAAAGAATTTTTGCGTGTGAAATTAGCAAATTTCATGTGGAAACCTACATGAAGGCCGTTTACGCAATAAAATGCATTTACATTCAACTTTGAAAGAGTGTTTTTTTTGTGTTAAAAGATTTTGACCAATCACAAGAGTTGAAAACAATAGCCAAGAAAAGTTTACAATTTTACATGTTCCCCACATAGGATTTCTTTGTTATTCAAACTGAGACCAGATTTTGTTATGTGGAAGGTGGTTGGAAAGTAAGGATGAATATATGTACTGCTTGATGAAGTTTTGTTAACTTTTGCTATTTAAGCCAATCAGAAGTAAGTACAGACAATAGAAAAGTTAGCACCTTTTTTGCATTCCAACATGTTCGTTGCTGTTGTTGCTATCGTTGTTATCTGGAACGTTTCCTAAAGTGTCTCAAAGTGGTCGACTAAACATCTTCGCTTGATGGGACAAATTGAAATTATTTATGGTTGAAATTATAACACGGTTAACAGATGCCAAAAATATCACAATTAAGAGATAAAGCATTCAGAGGTCCATTCAAAAACCAGCTAAAATTGTTTTCAAAACTTTCAGCTCCTTCTAAAAAAGGACTGGATGGTGTGGTAGAGGACTCTTCAATTGCATCGGGAAGATTAAACGCAGCTATCAAAAGGGGCTATCCACAGGAGCTACTCCTTCTCATGAGGCGACAAGCCGTCGACTTGTTGCTAGGCAACAGCAATAATCGACAGGGTAGAAGTACACTGCAGTTTTTAAAAAGTATTGTAGAAGAGAGAGATGATGTAGAGCAATTAAAGAAAGGTATGCGATGCCCAGTCAGGAAAGTTCATAAAACAGAAACATCAGGTCATGGAAACACTCTGTTGTGAAATCCAAGATACTGGTCGCCAAGACCAACGGTGCGTTTCCACGTAATGCTATGCCATCGAGGCATCGATAGTAACGTTTACGATCTAGGCCTGTTTTAGAAGGATGTATGTGGAGTCATTGGAGCATAACGCTGCCTGTATCTCCCCAACAATTTGGACCAACAGGCTGATTTTTGATAAGGGGGCTTCCTTCTCCTTGTTGTGTTTGAGTAACCTAACCCTTTTCATAATTCCACAGATTTAGTTTTATGACGTCATCACTTGTCTTCTCTATTTCCAACTTGAACTCTGACGTTTGCCGTTTGTCGTAAACGTGATTCTAAAACTCTTTATTCTCAACTACTGTCAGACGTGAACAGGAAGCTTGGGTTTTTGGGACAATATGGCTATGACATTTTTGGAAACAACCAGTTATTTGCCCCTCTTGTCAAGTGGGGAAAACTTGAAGAAGACGTTGAAGAAATAAAGGACGCTGCTAAAACCTACGAAGATGCTTTCAACGATATCTTGTCTACCGTGCAAGACAAGGAAAACTTCCAGCAGGTCAGCCTTTCTAATTAACTTTAAAAGGTTGGGCATTTTATTTTTTTCTAAGTTTACAGTTCGTTTGAAGGAATAGAACTTGTTTGGAATGCAGCGTCCTAACGTGGCCCCGCTTCACTCGAGATTAAAAGAACTTGAGAAAAGTAATTGCAATACGGGACTCCGCTACAAATTACAATTTTCCAATCGCCATCACCACCATCATCATCGTCATCATCGTCGTCATCGCCATTATTATCATTATCATTACTCAAGAGCCAATTACTATGATGATGATAATGATAATGATTACGATTATGATTATCATTACCATTATTACTATTATTATTATTATTATCATCATCATCATCATCATTACCATTATGACAATTGTTATCATAATAATAATAATAATAATAATAATAATAATTATTATTATGGTTATTATTTTTATTGTTATTACGAATGGGGCACTAAGTTCATTTAAACACTAGTATGATATTCCTCCACAGATGGCGTCTAAGTTGGCAGATGTTTCATCTAAACAAGTTAACGCCCAAATAGCCCGACTGGAAGAAGCAAAGTCGGTTGCGTTAAAGCAAAAAGGAATGTATGTTAATGTACGTATAGATATTTAAATTTAATTTCACGTAGTCCCCCGCACACTGATGCTGTGTTTCAGCTTTCATTCATGGTTGAAATTCTTTCCTTTGCTTCAAAAGAACTCTAAAACACCTCAATTGGTATGATCGCTGCACTGGTATCGCAGAGGTCAAGGGTTCGAATCCCGCACAAGCTTGAATTTTTTCAGGCTTTCTTTTCGCAACTGCAAAAGTTGCGTCTTTAACCGCGATGATCTACTTTCATATAATTATTTAAGTACTTTTCGCTTCACGTCTACCTTGAGGGAAATTTTGATTCTGCCAATAAATTCAACAATATGACGTCAGAATGACTTAGATTACGCCACTGCGTCGATCAAGTTATGCCCAGAAGTTGGAAATGATGAGTACGTTATCGTGTGTAATTTTGGTAGTCGTAGGATGAGCCAATTTAAAGTTATAGAACAGTAGTAACATCCAATCTGGAAAACCTATTAAAAAACGTTTTGATTTGTTGGAAGGCTATCAAAACTCAGGAAGGAAGAATGAAATCCATACTTATCAAGATCAAGAACATGCTACGAAACGCTCAAAAGAAGGTGCAGGACAAGCTAAATCGCGACGAAACCATCGCAGTACTCCAGGGAATGACGGGCTTTGCTAGCGCTATAGCTGGAAAGGATCCCTTTGACTTCATCAACACCGCTCTTGACATTGCGTCTTATGCTTCCAATGCGCCATGCCGCATATCACTTGATTCTTCTCTTAGAAGTATCAACAAATGGTTGACTTTTGGGAAGGAGTACGTACCTCTGGAAGACTCGAGCGACCTGGACTTTTCTCTGGTCGATATTAATTCAGTCCCTGAAATTATGCAGGTCAGTATCTGTCATGATTAATGCTTCGTTGCATAAATTAGCATAAATTATTTTGCATTTGATTATATAATGTTAGTGGTATGGTATAGAATTTTTGAGTTAAACTGCTAACATTGCGCTTAATGCATGATTTGTCCTCTAAAATATTATTGAGCCAAATATTTCAACTTTTAAGGAAGGAATTTCTCCCCCACCCGCCTCTTTCCTCCTTATTCTTGGTGTATTAGACGTCTGCGTGGCCGAATTGTTAGACAAACACCGGCAATAGACTATTTCGCCCCTGAAATATAATCTTATCATCAGTTGGATGCAAACTAGCTGTGTCCAAGTTTAGTAGTTTCTCTGGCTCTGCTGTTATCGGTGTCTGGAGTGGTTACTCTCCATCTGGGGACTATTAAAGTGTACGAGTGTAATTTACAACTGTACCCATTAATTACAGTCTGAAAACAATAACCACACTGGTAAATTGTAATTGTAAAAATGAACGTGTGATTAATTGACGTGTGAAAACACTTACGAACTCCAACTACCCCAAATTTTATAAATCTGAAAACAATTGTGAGTCTGAAATAATAAGCTCTGGCATAGACTTGATTAAACACATATGTTAAAAATGGAATGAGCTGTACATTTTAGCTGAGACTTACTTTCGAATTATATATCCTTTATGTTTTTCCTTTGAAATTTAGGCCAACCTTGAGATAAGCAAAGAACAACTGGCTGTAGATTTAGTGTGCTTGTTAGACGAGCACTCCAAACCAAGTTTAACTGCAGATCTAGAAGCAGAAATAGAGTCCTATTTCATCGTTGGATCATCTCGCATAGATATGATAGCAAAATGTATGGACATTGATAACGAGATTGGAGGATACAACTTTGATATTCCTGTGCTTAAGGATACAGCTAGAGCAGTTTCTGAAGTAAAGGATTCGGAAAGTATGAAATCAAAACTAATTTCCCTCTTAGCCTGAAAAAACAGCCGTCATTTTGAGACGCCAACACTGGTTGCCCTGCGGCATGATGTCTGAGATACTGACACTACACTTCTCAGATCTGGGTAGTGCTTCTGATTGGTTTAAACAAATTTTCCTCGCAGTACGAACAATCAGAGGCACTACCCAGATCTGCGTTCGTTCTGCAGAAGTCTTTTCGCGAGGAAACCAGGAGTGACGTGACGAAATGTCTCCTTTTTTTCCTCAGGCTGCTTCCTTCTTCATTTTATCTCTCTGGAAAGACACTGAAATAGTTAATAGCCCATATGTTTACGGCTTATGTTCCGCTGTAGCTCAGAGATTAGGACCCCCCCAAGTATTCTAGGAAACCCCACCAAGAGAAAAAGATTCTAAAATAATTAGGGAAGCCCTTTTTAGTATGTTTCAAGACTCCAGTTAATAGAAAATTAATAATAATTCATTTTATCACCTTCCGGTTCATACCTCGACCCAGTCCCCTCCTCCAATCCCCTCCGCGCAATGTTGCGCCAGTTACCTGCTGGTTTGCACATGACGTCACGGCAACCATGGTGGGGGTGTGTTAGGGTTAAGAACAAAAGCATTTCTCTCTTCTGGGAACCAGACCCTATTTTCAAGTAACTTCTACGAGAGACAATTCTATTGTATTGACCACCAACACACCACCAGCCTAGCCGCCTTGTCACATGGTTGCAAGCCAAGAATAAACAATATCTTTTTTCAATTCACGTTCTCTTGTTTTCACCTTTTTCTTTCTTTTTTTCTTTTCTTTTCTTTGTTTTTTTTTGTTGTTGTTGTCATATAAGGTGGTTCCTTAAGCAGCAATCTTCAGCAAACATTCACCGATAATCTGCTCAGCACATACAGACAACTGGAAACAATGTTTATGGAAAAGCTATACGGGCTTTATAAAGCCCTTGGTTTCCGTACCCTGTGGGTGTTAGATGACGTCATGCGCTCGTTCCGTAGGATCGCCTCTGAAAGTGCTTATGGCGTCGGGAGACTCAACGGAGCAGTACAATTAACAGACGTGTTTCAAAATATGAAAGACATCAAGTCTAAGGCTGTGACGTGTTTCTCGATTAATCCGTACAGCACTGATATTCAGAAGTGGAGTTTCGATAAAACCAACAACAAAGCGGTGAGCCAAGCTGCTGCTACTTTCCAGTTATTTCTCAGTGTGATCACTTTGCAAAATACAGTCAAACCCCGCTTTACAAACACCTCATTAGATTAATTTATAGATTTAGCCAGGGCTAAAAGCGAAGCTCTCGTTAATAATACTTATAAACAGAAACTGAAATAAATCGTGTAATGCTAAAAGGGGAGGACAATGAAAATGGCATCAAGATCCACAGATCTAATTAGCAAAACAAAACAATTTTGCACGTGCGGCACGCTTTTTTTTTTCTAATTTGCAAAAAAACAAATTTGCACGTGCAGCACGCTTTTTTATCTTTCTTTGCCGTTGTTTTTCACGACTACAATGCCGTTTTGTACGACTAAAACGTCATACTCGTTATTTTTATGGAGGAATTGTCGCATGTGCTTACCAAAGATTTTATTTCCTGTGTTCATGTTCGCTTTTTTTTTCACTGCCGCTCATTTTCACCTGGCCGCTAACATTTCTCATTTTCTCACTGCCGCTATGAAATTTTCATGTTTTTCTTCCAATGAAATTCGTCTCCCTAGCTCTTTCTCTGTTATCCTCATGAGTGTAAATATCAAAAATAACGTCGAAAGACGCGACTTTGTTGTTGTTGTTGTTGTTTTTATCACCAAAAGTTCGGGCGGACATGCGATTTTCTTCCGTTGCATTTGGGTTGCCATACCCGTTGATTGAGTTACATTGTATTGGTGTGCCTGTGGTGCGAAGGACAGTGTACAGTCACGTGATTACCAAATTTTCTAGGATGAGCGTTGGACTCGCAGACGAGACAGTGGCGGATCCAGACCTTCGGATAAGGGGGGTCATCCAGACCCAGATTTTTTCGGCCCTTCGGGCCTCACTTTGGCCTAAAAATAAGGGGGTTCGGGCCCCCGGGCCCCTTCCCTGGATCCGCCACTGCGGAGAGGTCGTAGGTTCGTAAAATCAATGATAAATAAAGGTGATGTCCTTTCCCTGTAAACGGATCGTGCGGATAAACATTCGCTTTTCTGATCATATCAAACAGTACGTACATAGCGCAATATCAGTGATATTGTCAGTGGCTCTTTGCCTTTTTATTCCCTACAGATATTTGACGAACTTGCCCAAGGGGAGACAACATTTAGCATCAACATTGATCGTAGTTGCGAGACTTGTTACAACGTCCGTCTATTAAAGGTAAAATTTTGAATACATTACCAAAGTTTAATTTTGCATTTGCAAAACATAATTATCCGATGCTAAAAAGTTCATTGTCTCATACTTGCAGATATACATCGAGCTTTTTGGGGCCGAACAAGCTGCCAATGTGCCTAGAAAGATGTACATCCAATTACGCCATCTTGGCGGTTCCTATTTTCGTTCAGCTGACAGCGAGACACCGGTGAAATCATATCGTCAACCTCTTGGTGGATTCAGGACTGTTAGGTTTGACAGATTTACCATCAGCGATGAAACCAAGTGCCGGGAAAGCGAAGCTAGTAAGAATACATTAAATTAGGGATAGTGTATTTTGTAAAGCGAAATGGGTGTGTTGGAGGCCGCAAGTGTTGTGAGTGCGTTGGAATTCAAATTTAAGGGCAAGGTTGTTTCTAAAAGAACATAAGTTTCCTAACCAAAAAAGAGAGTTGATAGCGTTTTTCTACACGGTTTCGCCACCAGAAAAATTGAAAACAAGTTACATTATCCACTATCTTCAGATCATAAAGTTTTCTGAAAAACAACAGTTTACAACAATAATTTCATTCGCCAGAGTGTACAAAGTATTGCGTCACAGAGGACGATGCTCGCTGGATTGGGATGTGCGACAATCCCCTTAACAAAGGAAAAGGTCTTCGAACAGACAGCCTTCTGGGAAGGGAAGAATGCAAAAGTCCTTTTGGCAGTTATGAGTTGAAAATTCCCAAAGACAACAACATGGAATGTACTGCAGACGGCTTCATAACAAATACCAACTGTAAAGATCTCGACGTAAGTAGCAATGGACGATGTAAATTTGCCCCACCACTCCCTCCCCAAAAAGCGCACACACATACCCCTCCCTTCTCCCTTCTGAAAAACAAAGGGTTTAGGCTGTGTAGTATATTTAAAAATCTTTTAGAGTTCTTGGTAAGCTTTGCAGGTTTTTAATTGATGATATTATGACCTATTATGGGATATGACTTTACTGGCTACCTTCTGAAGTCATTCAACATAGTTACATACATATGCATACACTGTTTACAGGTAGTTATTACGACATAACACCCGAGGGAGGATCGTGAGGTTATCCCTGAAAAGCCCTCCTTAGGGAGTGTCATTGAAGATTGTATTGTATTGTATTGTATCCCTGTATTAAGATCTCTCCATACAGATAACCCACCCAGCGCAGGAAAGGTTGGCCACACCACCGGGGTCTAGGGCCTTAGTGTTGGATTCCACTGACTATGTGTTTATTAGCATACTGACGAAATTACAGTTCGTACCCTTCATATATAAAATATGTTTTAATTAAACAAACGGTAACTTCCGGTGCTGTTGCAACAGCAAGTTGGCCTTTGGGTTGAAAATGGTTTGACGCCATGTGACTTATGATATCATTTCTTGTAACCATAGAATGCGACTATGACCAATTACTAGTGTATGACATGGTAGAACATGAAAAGAACATATGTCGCATGCGTCGTTTTTACCAATTGAAGGTCGATCCTCCATGCCTCCCGCGTGACCAACAATTTGTTTTTTTAATATCATTTTGATTATGATTATGATTATTATTTTATCTTTTGTTTAAAGAAACATTATTTTGTTTGGTACCCCAACCAGCTCTTAAGTTTCTAATATGTATTGTCTTTTAGCTGACTAAGTTCACCAACATGAATGTCTGGATGTCAGTGTTCTACTGGTCAGGCCAGTACCCAACGGGACCGAACGACCACATCTGCCGGAGCTCGACAAAAAGGGCAAAAATTGCTCTGATGAAAGCTCGTCTGTTGTTAAAGAGGAAGAGCAAAAAGTGCTATTGATTTATTCCTTATCTAAGCATATGATGATAATTGGCAGCTACTGATGACATTGTTGATTGTTTGCTTGCTTACTTGATTGATTGATTGATGGATTGATTTTATGATCTAGATAGCTAGATTGATTGATTGATTGATTTATTCAGGATTGTTTGGTTGACTGTTTGATTGATTGATTGATTGATTGATTGAATGATTGATTATTGATTGATTGTTTGGATGATTGATTCTGTACCGGATCCAGACCTTGAGATTAGGGGGGGGGGTGGGGACGGTCATCCAGACCCTTAGATAAGGAGGGGCCCGGTCTCCAATAAAATTTTTTTGGCCATTCTGGCCTCAGTTTCGACTAAAAATAAGGGGCGGGCGGCGTCCCCGGGCCGCTCCCCTGGATCCGCCACTGTGAAAGATTGGTGGCTTGGTTGGTTGGTTGGCTGAATGATTAATTGATTGATTGATTGATTAATTGGTTGATCGATTGGTTGGTTACGTTGGTTAGTTGATTGATTGACTTATTGTTGATTAACTGGTTACGTTGGTTGGTTGGTTGGTTGATAGATTGATTGATTGACTGATTCAGCTCGTACTAGTACTAAACAGACATACTGATATCCGCAGAAAGGGTCATTTTCGATGTATTAAACGCATGCGTAGGAAAACTAAATTACTGTAACATGGATATTAATAAAGCAAAAGAGACTGAAGAGAAATCGTCCTTAAGTTTACTAATTAATCAATTTCTACGTATAAAAAAAATACCTGCGCAAAAGAAATGAATAACAGTTTTCTTTGGTTCTATAATGGCTTCCCGTTCCATCTCAGTATATTTGTTTCGTGGAATGGTTATGAAACCAGTTAGACTCCTTTGTTATATGTTGTTGTTAGCTTTTTTGGACCTGACCTCTCACAACGTTCAATAGCATTCCTATCATTTTGAACATAGTAACCAATAGAAACGTCGCATTAATTTATACAGTAACAATTTGTAAAAAAAAACAACAAAGGATTGTGCACGGTCAGGGAGCTTCGAACATAACCTACAGCACCGTTGTTTTCGACTTTGATGTTTGCGGGCTTTCATAACCGATCTCCTCTTTTGACTATGATCGCAGTGGCCTGCTCTTTCCATGATTTTTTTTTTTAATAATAACCTGTTGAAAACGATGAAATGGTGCAGTTTTAAAACACTCATGCTTACATAAAACGAAAAGCGAACACAAAAGAGCCGCACATGTGTTAAAAATGAACAAGTTTTAAAATTTGAATAACAACTACCAAACAAACAGCAGAAGTATTGTAATTACCAAGCTTACCAGAAAAATTAGCCAGATATCGATGAATAGAATGAACATGATGGGACAAATAAACACGCAGCAAAAGTGACTCTATATATGGTGTGGAAGCAGCTGTGGAAGACGAACGGCATCATGAAAAAGCTTTTTTAGCGGTTGGTGCTTCGTTGTTTTAATTATAATTAAACGGGCCAAACTAATCAGCGAAAAAGAAGACTGTGATTCGGTGCCACCAGAGGGCGGAAATTTGTGAAAGCGGCCTTTCGAAATTTGTCGCTTTTTTCATAAAACCATGGAACATTTATTTTAGAAAATGAACGTTACTAGGGCCATTTATAGGAGGAAAAATAAGACGCGTCTTAAATAAGACGCGAACTTTCCGTATAAATGGCACATTTCGTCTAAAATAAGACGCGGCTTAGCTAAGACGCGTCTTATTAGATAAGACATGCTCGTATAAATGGTACAGTTCGCGTCTTATTTAAGACGCGTCTCATGTAAGACGCGTCTTATTTTTCCTCGTATAAATGGCCATAATGAATACGCTATTTTTGTACGAGTAAAAAAATAATAGTAGAAGTGCTTGCTTGTGATGATTCTGTATAAAATGGTAAAAAAAAAAAAAAAAAATACTTGCCGTAGCTCGCTGCTGGCCATACGTGTCATTCCTCGGCTGTTATATCTTCCAGGCCAGAGTAAGTTTCTTAAATACGACTGCAATTTTTTTTAAATTAGAAGCTAGTAATAACGAGCATTCGTTCAACAGATTTTTCGTAGCGGTATGAAACTTAACAAATTGGCCGCTAATCGGTCAAGAAACCCAAACTGAGCAACAGGAACCAGTTAGGACTTAAATCAAAGAAAATTGCCTAGTGCCTCAGTTAACTTCAGTTCTTCTCTAGTCTTTAAATTTATTTCTTAAGCCTTCAGTTTAAAGAAGCAGATATGTGTCTCGAAATATTAGGGACTTTAAGATCCATCGACGCGCAATTAGCAACGAGAACGGCGCTTAAAAAATTGGGAGTTTGCGTTCTTTCAGTCTTTATCGTAATATTATTCCTACCCACTTACTTTGTCAAATGTAGGCGAACCCTCCTGAAGTTGAAATAATTCCAAGGCAGACCATTTCCAAGTTTAGAAAGAGAAATAAAAGTTGGTCTTTGCTTGTTTACACTTCTCCATAAAACGCGTAATTAGGCATTTCCACGTTGTAGTCGTGTAAACACGGGAAAGAAATGTACAAAAAATGTGCTGCACGTGCAAAGTTGTTATTTTGCTTATATTAAACCTATTGCTGTTAGACGTTCTCGTTGCTGTCGCTTCCTTGGATCTTTAAGTCCCAAAAAGGCGAGACTTGACTGCGTAAATTGAATTTAAAGTTTTTGACAAGTTCGTCTGTCTTTGTTGTGCTGCTTGTTGATTACTTGCCTCGTATCCATAAAATGCTCTAGCTTTTGAAACCCTAGAATGTACTTTCCTGTAGAATAAACTGTTTATAAACAGTTATTGGATGAAGTTTTTGTGATATCCAGAATAATCAAGGTGGAGGTAGGGGTTATCCTGAAAACCTTTACCGAGAAAAGTGTGAGTGGGGTTGGGGTTCAAACTTAAGTGAGGGCAATCCGAAACTTTTCATGAGGAATTCGCTTGTTAGGCGGGGTTCACTCTCAATGGTACAGTAACAATTAAATATAAATGACCGAATTGCCGTGACCCGAGTGAAGGGTGGTCCGCTGTACCTTAATTAAAGGCTACTCCAGTTAGTTATATAACCTCATAAGGTTCAGTTTCTGTGCAATCCGTAACCGGCTTTTAAACCCTACAATCGAGGACAAAATTGTTGAGACATTGTACTCAAACAGGGTAACTTCAACCACCCTCAACCCTTCCCCTGCCCTCCATTCAAAGTTGGGGTGTTTTTTGTTTTCTACACGTAGCTCGAACAGTGGCACTACATTGCATGGAGGGGATGGGGGAGGAAAAGTACTACTTTCACCCGTTTAATTCGGTAAAACGTCAAAAAGCCCCTTTAAGGCAAAGCGTCGCAACCAATTTTGTCACTGATTGTAGTTTGTCTGCCTTTTACCGGCCTCTTGCTTGGCAAAACAAGATTATGGGATCATCCTTTCTTGCAATCTATGCAGCCAGTTTTCATACCCCATGTCTTATTTCTGCTTCCAAAGAAGACCTTTGCGTGACAGCGGGCTTTGGAGACCGTTGGAGGTATTTTTCCGCTCCAAAGGTGACGTGACTGAGGTGAAATGATCTATAATTTTCTCCCATCATTCTGGTTGAGGGAGGAACTTTTCCCCGAATTCATAGCACAATCTTGAGGTCCCATATATAGTCTGCATCGCCGCCGCTCGGGCCGAAGGCGAAGGAGACTACGTGAAACCTTGCAGTGTAACTAAATTGAGCTCTTGATTCAACTTAGTTAATCAGCGATCTGCGGAGGTGATTTCTTAGCAAAATATGGGAAAAAGGGTGTTGGCATATGCAGAGCTGATAGTCAGTCCAACCTCTAACAAACTATCCATACCAACAACAACAGTTCAATGCCTATGGCGATTTCCAGGATCATTCACCAGTGACTCAGTTTTAATTAAGTTAGTGAGAGAAAACATCACATTCTTGTACTTTCGGATAGTTTATTTCTGCCGTTTGTCCAATGTATTGTTGGTATCATGATTTTGCTGCGACTGGGAAGACTAATCATGATTCTATTTCGTCATCAGCCAAGGTCGTGAAGGAGTGGTACGAGAGAGAGTTTAGCGCATGCGTCAAATCAGGCTTTAGAGAACTAATTAAGAGTACTAATTGGGACTAAATACTTATCTTGCCTACGAGGTGGTAAAAACTGTATATATAGGGCCGTGTTGGGAATCCAAACCAACCTTCGACTTCCAGGAAAGTCTCGAAAAAATTTTAATCTGAGTTTTATCCCTCTGCATGACCGTACCAACCCTTTGAAGAGAGATGTAAACGAAAAGATCAAAAGAAAATGGGACCATTTTCTAAGGGCAAAGTCTTGAAAGGAGGTTGATCTCTCCTCGTTTTACTTACCTACAATCTTGGTCAAGCGTAGTTGGCAGGATTATCATTTTGAAATTTAAACTTGGCCTAATGATGCTGTACACCCAGTCCATAGCCAGATGTCCTGAGTCCGCAGTCCGCAGTCCACAGTCCACAGTTCATATTTCCCACTGGCCATTTCGTAGGCCGCGCAATAGTGTTTTTTTAAAATATATTTTCCGGTCTGTCCGGTCTAACCATTTTTGTGATATCTCCTTTGCAAAGTTCGACCATGTGGACCGTCAAAAGCATAAAAACCAACAGATATGGCATCATTTCGCGTTATTTGTTGTCTTTGCAGCGGAATTTCAGTTCCGAGAGGACAGAACGTGTCATGGCGATTCGGCGGGAAGATATCAACGTTTGGGAAAGACGTGCCCCAATCGCTCCTTCTCATGTAGCGGAACTTGTTAATAAAGGAATCAAAGTTCTTGTACAGCCTTCTACAAGACGGGCTTATACGATGGACGAGTATGAGCGAGCTGGGGCCGTTATTACGGAAGATTTAACTCCTGCAAGTTTAATTATAGGTGTCAAAGCTGTTCCTATCGATCTGCTGATTCCGAACAAAACTTACGCGTTCTTCTCACACACGATAAAAGCGCAAGAGGCCAATATGCCTCTTTTGGATGCTATGTTGGAAAAGGTGAGGAAAACTTGATTTCTTGCGATAAAAATCAGGTAGAAATATGATTTAATCCATATCAGATAGGTCTCGACCTATCGATGATCAACTAATGGAGAAGAAAGAGCCTCACGTGTGTGAAAATACGAATGTGAAAGAAGATTGGTAAGCTTACGGAAAACTTGTAGATTATCTGAAGGAAATCTTATTCTCTCGGTTCACTTTTTATCTTCATTTTTCACGCAGTTTTCCGTTAAAGGTAAACTCAAGTTCCTATAACAGTAAACTCATCTGCTGGCGAACATTATATAACCTATTGCTTTCGAACTTCCATGGGGAACGAAGAAAATAACGCCCACGGCTTTCTTTATGAAATTCTGTACATGGTGGTTGTCGTATATTATTTTCGTTCGTGAAAACCTAGAAGAGGTACCTAGTAACCTCCTTTCGTGATTGTCTTTGAATTTCACACGACTAAAACAATGTACATTGTAAGACCAGACACATTGTGAAAATTTATTACAGTTGGGCCGTACAGGCGATCTTTGTTATAAAAGTACGCCACGTCTCGTTTTTGTCTTTCAGAATATACGAATAGTTGATTACGAGAAAATGGTGGACGCAAAAGGCCATAGAGTTTGCGCTTTTGGTAAATTCGCGGGAGTCGGAGGTAATGTCATTTATAACAAAATGCTTCAAAGTAGGCACGTACTATAAAATACTGAAATACTACTGTAGCTTTTCAACGTGGGGGTGTGTTCGGGGGCATGTCTCCGTTTTTTATAGCATTTTGTCACGAAATGTTTTTCTCTTTCAAATGGTTTTAAAAATCACTATTTCTCTTTTCCCAAGAAGCTGTTTACTTCTCCTTGAAATGGTTACATGTAGATGCAGTTGTAATTTGGTATTTTAATTCTGTAAAGAGCCTCCAAAATTTGAACAATAAATAATTAATACAGGCCTTTGCCATTATGAATGAATGAGTACATGGATTATCCTTTATTGTAATCAAGCAGTAAACCTGCTTGAGGGATCGTGTATATAACTAGTAAAGTAAAATGCATTCTTATCTACACTAAAACTTAACATAATATTTTAGAAAACTGAAAAATGCTCATAAAATTCCAAAGATGATAAGATTGATTTCAGTGTCTGCATTGCTTATTTTATAGGAATGATAAACATTCTTCATGGACTTGGTTTGCGACTTCTTGCTCTTGGCCATCACACCCCTTTCATGGTATGGTATGTTTATTTTAAAATACACGTATGGATTGAACACCAGCTTCACAGGCTTTTCAGGGGTTTCTAGACAATGAGTGTTAGCTGATCAGGAAAGCTGAAAACAGTAATAAACAATGGTAACTTAGTAAGCCAGTAAACATGTAAAATAATTTCATTAATAACTCCAGGATGAAACACGGGACGAAAAAAGGGATTTGCACAAATTTGCTCCTTGCAAATATTTCCGCAAATATATAAAAACTGAGGGGTAAACATGTGGCAAACATGGTAAATGCAAGTCATTTACCAAGATATTTACACCCCCTGTTTTTTGGTATGTAAATGTGGCATTTACCATCTTTGCCGTATATTCACGCTTCGGTTCTTACATATTTGCAAGATATTTGTGATATATTTGTAAGGCGCAAATTATATTTTGTACAAATCCACTTTCTCATACAGTGGAACTTACTTGGGCACATGTACTTGTTTACTTGTTTTTAATGTTTGTATGCCTGACATAATACAAGGTGCATCTCGTTGGCTGTGTATAACAATAGTCCTATTCAAGAGTGTAAGAAAAACCATAGAGCTCTATATCCCCACCCTCCCCCCCCCAGCTGTGTGTGTGCCACAAATACATGTGCACCTGTGGTCAGTTTAATACAACTTTCACGAGTCTAATTTACAAGTGTAGCTATTTTTTAGTGTCTGAAAATAATAACTGCACTTGTAAATTATACTTGTAAAAGTTTTATTAAATCGACCCCAAGTGTATAAACAGTATCTTCAGGTATAGCCTTATTACTTTATTAATTAATTGATTAAGGTATATGTGGTTTGTTGTTTGTTTTTTTCTCAGTATATGGGTGCAACTCATAACTACAAAAACAGTAGAGCTGCTAAACTGGCCATCTATGAGCTTGGAGAAGATATAAAGGCTGGCAAACTTCCAGCCCATTTCGGACCTTTGTCATTTGTGTTTAGTGGCTCGGGAAATGTATCACAGGTGGGCTATGCTAGTACATTTGCAGTACATGTAAGTCACTGGCTTTTCTGATGTTCTGTTGCGCACTGGGCTATTTTGCGAGTTGCATGATATTTTTTTAAGTCTTATCACAATAATATTGAAATCAGGTATCATAATGTCCAAGGTGGGACTGGCAGGTTCCACAGGCTAGGAAATGAGCTTATGCTGTGGTACCTGCATTATTTTTACCCCTTAATTTATTCCATGGGCTGTGCAACTGAAAATAATCAGTACCAGAATCGTAGAGTTGTATATGTATTTGGAATGCAAAAATTCTGTAAGATCACTTTATGATTTGAAAATTTTTAGGGTGCTCAAGAGATGTTCCAGGAACTTCCACACATCTATGTTGAGCCAGATGAACTGAAGAAAGCTATTCAGAGCACTGGTATGAACAATCAAAAAATAGATGAATAAAGAAAATGAAAAGTAGAAAAATGAAGTGCCTGAAAAAAAAGAAAATCTCCTTCTTGCCCTTCTTCATATTTCATAAAAGAAGTTATTTTTTTTAGCAAATTGTTTAGCAAATTCATCGAATGTGATGATCATCATGCCCTTAGTAATTCTTTGTACCTATTTGTATATAGAGTATTAATATTACAAGGAGAAATTTGATCTAAAAGGTCAAGGGTTACAGGTCTTTTTCCATGCACCCATCATGCAGGCATGCGCATCTTAAGTTTAAGTTTTATTTTCTGTATTTATTTGATTTGTACTTGGGCAGGTCAATGTGCCTCATAAATTGGTCCACTTCATGTGTAATGGTATCTTACATGTAAACACCAAAGTAAACATCATTGTAATGATGAAAATAGAAAATAATAATTTTTGTCAGTGACTACGTATATATGTGCAAAAAATGTCCCAGAAACCATACAGTGAATTTTGAGGGAAAAAATGGCACAGCAAAGCTCAAAAGGCCATTTTATGCAAGCGATTTGGTGCCCCTTGCGGAGAACGGGAGATCAGTCAGGGTGCAATAGTAATAGCATGTGCTACAGTTCTTTTGTGATTAGAATTCTTTAAAAATTTTCGCTTGCCAGGCAGACAATTTAAGAACAGAATTCACCGGCCCGATAGTAAAATCCACCAGCCCCGGGCTATCGGACATGACTTTCTTTGCACGCTGTCAGTGCTGTATCAGGGAGACTCCCGGATAATTCGGGAGAATTGGCATACGTGGCATTGTACTTGTACATTTTGTATATTCATAATTTTTTATGGAGCTATTGATTAAATAGATAATTAACTTCACAGATCATCGCAAAGTGATTGGTACAGTAGTTAGCCGTGAAGACTACCTAGTACCTAAGGCTGGCGGAGTGTTTAATGCAGAGGAGTATGATGCACATCCCGAAAGATACAGATCGACTTTTGCTGAAAAGGTTTTTATTACTGATGTAGATCTTGATTTTACTACATTAAATTTCTTGAGGTATATACATGTATAGTCTGCAATTATAGCTATTTTTATGTCATATGACTGGTATATAAAAACGAAAACAAGATTATTCTGAGCTAAAAAAAATATATAATTACTATTCTAAAAGCTGCTTACACTGCTTGTTTACTTCCTCTGTACAGATCGCACCTTACATGTCTGTCCTAGTGAATGGGACCTATTGGGCTCCCAATGTGCCACGCCTTCTCACCTATGATGATGCAAGGAATCTGCTAAAGACAATGAAGAGATCAAGTGCTTATGAAGGATGCCCTGACCTTCCACACAGATTACTGGCAATTTGTGATATTTCTGCTGACTGTGATGTAAGCACTTTGAATCAAGTGAAGTTGCTGGGTAACTGACCACCTACCCCTCCCCTAAGTCACAGTTTTACCGAAAGTGAGAAGTAAGTGTTAATGTTGACTTTTAACTCTAGAAATTCACCATGGATCAACTGAGATTCCAGCCCTTTTACCTTTTGTGGAAAAACCGTTTTCAATAAATTTTGTGGTCTTCATCGTTTTGAACTAAGTTCAGCAGTATTTATTTTTCCATTTTGCTTTTCTTTCCCTATTTATTTTTTAATTTCATCTGTAATTTTTTTATTTTGCTGGTAAGTTACTTAAGCTTCATTTTGATGGGTGACGTTTCTAGGAAAGCATTTAGGATCGTAGAATTAGATGGAAGGAAGTGTGGGTGTGTGGCAGAACAAGATTTTCATCAGAATTTTCGGGTCAGCTGTACATGTTTTTTCGCCTTTTCCTTTTTCCTCTTTGACTGGATTGTGCTTATTCTGTTAGGCTTGAAAAATCTCTTTCCCCCTAAGCAAGTTATTAAAATGTCCTAATGTCATTAGTATTGATCATGATAACGTCACAAGCGATACAAGAGACATGGATCCACATGGGTGGATATGGGTGGTTCAATGGCGAGTGGGTGAATAATAATACTTTGAGGTGTTTTAGACTGGGAGCTGACATCCTTCTTTTCTCAGAGCCACCTGCTGCAAGCACAAAAGTAGACTTTTGTGAATGAAAGATTGCATGCACATGCATATACAGAAGGCATTGGGAGACCAGGGAGGGTCAAGAAGATAGTTGCTTTAACAATACAAAATGGTCAGTCAATTTATTGTCTTTAAGGGAATTTTCATTAGACATTTGTTAAATCCATTTTGAAATAAAGGGTTTTTAAATTTTTAAATTACCACCATAGAATACCCTTTAAATCCTGTATAAATCCATGTGCATCCCAAATTGTATTTTCTTAACCTTAAACTTTCCAGGGTTCAAACACATTTAATTAAGGGGGGCTTAATTGACAGAATGTACCACTATAGAATACCCTTTCCACCAGTATAACATGAAGACAGGCACCTCTCAGATTGGGTAATGTATTTAAAAATTTAATTGAGGGGGCTTAATTTAAATCCTCTTTTAATTACCCCCCAAGACAGGGATCCCCAGATTGGGGGCTTTCATCCTTTAACATTCAAAACTTATTTAAACCAGTTGGGGGGGGAGGGTTAATAGAGACAGGGGACTTTATTGACCCTTATTTAATTTAGCAAGGATGATGGTATCAGTTCTCCACTAAAGAACTATAATAATACATGTAAAAAGTAGAAAAGCTCAAGTACAAGAAGTTGGAGGTCATGTAGAACCTTGGTTCATAATCCTCATTTTTGGCGGTCAGCCACCCTAACTTTTTAAGTCATAGAATTGTAGTCATCATAGCACATTCAAAATGATTCTCTTTTTCTGATTGGCTCAATTCCCAGCTAATTTTTCATATCTAGGGATTGAGCGTTATTTGCTATTATTTTACAAGTCCCACATGGCTCTTGCGTCAATAATGTAATTTACAAAGACAGAAACAGGGAAACAGATGTCAGGCAAAAAAGGAGCCGGCGGAGGCTGAACTTTTTTACTCTTCGGAACGAAAGAAAATAGCGGAACTCAGATATCACAAGCAGAAATAGTCGATTTACTGTTTCAAAATCGAGCAGAGAACGCACAAAAAAGCACTCGTTCGGAGACAACTAATCTATTTTAACATCCCGGGCTACATAGTATTAGATGTTTTGCAGGACGGTTTTATTTGGGCTGTCCATCAATGTTTCCTTTAAACTGCAGAATGGCTGGAGATGGCGTTCTAATTTGTTCCATTGACAATCTTCCTGCTCAGCTACCAAGGGAAGCCACTGACTATTTTGGAAAACTTTTGGTGCCATGGCTTGCAGAAATGGTGAGTAAACTCCGTTACTTCTGATAATTTGCTCTACATACATACAGTTTTGCAAGGCATCGAATTTGTGCATTTTTTCTAAGGCTTTCCCCATTGAACTACATGTAATTCAAAATTAGAAATTTCGTGAAACAAATTTTACATACATATACACCGTTCTGAAAATTAACTGGGGCCGATATTGGCCAAGATTAATAGATTCTGACTGAGTTTTGGTCAAGATATTGTCAAGATATCAAATCGAAGGTGAATGACTTAAAGTCGAACAACTAAATGTACAGGCCATCATCGATACAAGACTACATAACTGTACTGGCCAACTTCTCAACCGATTAATCCAGCTGCTACGGTATAGTCAGTGTGAACAGCATTTGCCTGGGGCGGTGCAAGGATTTAGGGTCAAGTCGCCCGAAAGTCATCTCGCCCCAAGTCATGTCGCCCGAAACCAGAGTCATGTCGCCCGAAATTTATAGTCATGTCGCCCAATATTTTGAGTTATGTCGCCCGAAATTTGTTCTTCACATGCATCGAACATCTTGCCTGCATGGTTGGCTGAAAGGGTTTTGTGCACTAAATCCTTGTCCTCATTCCTGAATATTAGAGAGCTCAAGCAACGACGACGGCGAAAAAACAATAGGTTTTAAGATGGGCAGAACAACAACTTTGCACGTGCATCATGCTTTTTTGTACATTTCTTAGCCGTCGTTGCACGACTACATGTACAACGTGAAAGTGCGTAATTTCATGTTTGTCGACGACGGGAACGCGCGACAACAAGTTTTTTTTTGCCCGAACTTTGATACAGTCCTTTAGAATTCAACTCCAAAAACAAATTTACAACATTTGACGAATTAAATGAGATGGAATAAGCGCGATAAAGTTTGAGGTAGCGCGAGTTCACTTTTTAAGTGACGTTTTCGTCGCCGTAGCCGTCGCCGTAGCCGTCGCCGTAGCCGTCGCCGTAGCCGTCGCCGTCGCCGTCGCCGTCGCCGTCGCCGTCGCCGTCGCCGTCGCCGTCGCCTTCCTTGTTGCTTAAGCTCCCTATTTACGTCTCCGTGGTTTCCAGTCCTCGCTCCTACTCATTTACCTCCGCGACGGGCCAAATAGGTGTTCTCACTAAACCAAAATATGGCACAAAACCTATCCGATATGCGACGCTTCACGTTTGAGATTGGCATGGCACAGAGTCGTTCCATCACAGAAATTGCGCCGCCACATTTTCGTGGCCCGCAAAATCTCAACATAGCCTCAAAGCAGGCCATGTTATTTGCAGAGGCGTCTGTTAACTTAATCTTGATGTGCAATAACCAACTTTGCCTTATTAATCCTATCATCCAATACTTACAGTGATTGTTTTTAGATTGATTCGCATGCAACCGAGCCCTTTGAGGATCAACATCACTTATCTGACACTGTCAGAAACGTGAGTGTTCATGATTTTGTTCTATGATAATTATAGCCTTTGTTACGTACTGTATTTTGTGTTTAACATCGGTTAATAAAGTCGGTGGATGGAATCTTTACTTGTAGGTGTCATAATTAATGTTGTTATATATAATGGTATGGAGTGGAGTGCATAGCAGCATTTCAAAATCAGAGGAGCGCGCAGCGCGAGTTCGATTTGAAATCACAAGTATGATTTCAGACCAAAATTGCACGACACCAAGATCAATTACCACTTTAGTACAGCCATTTTGAAATCACAGAATTCAATCAGTACCAATATTTTATTAAGCGAGCCAAGATATAGCTTCGCAAAGTTGAAAAAATTTACAGATTTGTACGGTTAATTTTCAACAAACGTCTGTAAAATTTCGCGACTTTGAGGATTTATGTCTTCGTTAATTTTTAACAAATCACTTTCAAACTTGGCACTTTTACTAATTTTAAGGCGCTCTTTTCAGTGGTGTGGACGGATTTTCGTTAACTTGTCCATGTCAAAAGTTGAAAAAAACCGTGAAAAGGTCTCTACCCAGTTTTTGCAAATACTTTTAGTTACTACGGTGTATGTAAAACGTGAAGCTTAACCCTTTTTGATTTCCTTCAACAGGCAATAATCACCTCTAATGGATCACTGACACCAAGCTACAAATACATAGCTGATTTAAGAAAAAGGTAAACAAATAAACAGAAAATAATAATAATAAGAACCAAAAACAAACTCAACGAAATCGCACGAACAATTGCCTCTGGTAACGAGAGAGACCTCACATCGCTATAACAAACTCAGTGTCAAGGTGGATTTTCCCTCTAGCGCAGTTTTCACGTGCGTACGCACGTACGTTTTACGCGAGTTAATAGGGAGCTTAAGCAGCGACGTTTTTGAGCGACGCACGTCAACCGGAAGTGAGGTATTTTCCCTCTTAACATGCCTTGATGATATAAAATTTGTATTCCTTAGCTTCTTTACTGTTATAGAGGCGATTTGACTGAAAATTTGCGCGAAACCACCGTCAAAAAATGAAAAAAGGCCACTTCCGGTTGACGTGCGTCGCTCAAAAACGTTGTTGCTTAAGCTCCCTACTAAAAAAGAGGCAGTGTCTGAAGCGTGAAAGTCGAGCGAGGTCCAACTTTAATGTTCACTCGCACAAGTGACCTTTCATGCGTTGCCTGTACTTGTCTTTATTTACCTACGTATGAACCGGTGTTAAAATTACACGACAGTGGGATCCACCCTCACTTTAAGCAAATGACTCTGTCTGAAGGCATACTGTGGTCTGTTTGAATTGATGTAGACAAGAAGAAGCTAAAGCAAGAGCACTAGGACCAAATGTTTCAGTGCCGATCAAACAGAGGGTCCTGCTACTTGGGTCAGGTTTCACGGTCGCTCCTTGCGTTGAGTATCTCACAAGAGATAAGAGCCTGGCTGTCACAGTTGGTGAGTATAAAACCTAAATCCGATTTTGGATCCATTTAAAACGTTCATCGCCACTCTCTATTAACCCTTTAAGCCCCAATATCCACAAGCAAATTCTCCAAACTGATCTCTATACACTTCTTTAAAGAATGAGTTGAGAGAATTTTAGAAAAGATCAAAGCAGTTTATCTTTGGTGATCACTTAATTAATTCTCATAACCTAATCTCTTGACCTGGCATGGATATCATTAGGAGAAAATTGATGTTGGTCACTATTGGGACTTAAAGGGTTAAGCAATTTGTTTTATAGAGACTTTCAACAAAAGACGCAGCGTGACGGATCAGTTGGAGTGTTGGGCTTGCAATTCGGAGAAACCGACTTCAATCCGCGCCCTTATATAACTTGCTTACTGGATTGTTCTAGGCAGTCCCGAGTTCAGCTTCACGGCCACTCTTGTAAATAGCCAACTTGTTTGCCTGCTGCCAGTTAGATCGGTAGTTATGTTCGCCAGTTGTGTGGGTCGTCATGTTGGTAATTTTTTTGGTAATGTAAATTGTTTAACAGCTTCTGATCAAATCAGTGAGGCCGAAATATTGGCATCTAAGTACAAGAACACGCATCCAGTTTTGCTTGACGTCACACAGTCTGAGGAGAAGCTAAAAAAACTGATCCAGCAACATGATGTTGTAATCAGGTAAGATCAGGGCTCGACACTAACAACCCGTTTCAGGGCTGCCATCGGGCAAGATTTCGGGAAAGTATTTTTTAAACAGCCAAATGCCGCTTCCTTATAAACGTCTAAGTTTCGCGTTTTTCTATCTCCGCCATCTTGGAATTTATCTTGGAATCGTCAGTTGAGAAACGAAATGGATGATGCAATCGACTCTCGCCATTTTGTTTCACATGTGGACTAGTAAATAAAACATGACCGTTAACAAAGGAAACTCGAAAAATTGATGAAGTTGACCAAGAAACCAACAAAGGAGGAGAACAGACTGAAAATCAAACAGCTGGAGCATATTCGAAGCAAGCGACGCCACGATGGCTTAAGGATTTTCCATGGCTGCAATACAAGGAAGAACAGAGTCTTAATTTTGTTATGTTTCTACTATGGATAGTGGAAAATATGATTCTTTCATTTTTGGAAAGTAAAATTTTACTATGGAAAGTAAATTTTCATATCTACTTTCCACAGTGGCAAGTTATGTCAAAAGTTAGTGTCGAGCCCTGAAGATGACTGTAAGTTCAGGGCGGCCACTAAGATTTCAAGTTGCCGCATATAAACATTTAGTAGAGTTGGATTTGAACAACCAGGAAGCTCCTTTGGTTCTACAGTAGAACCCCATTAACTCGAACTCTGAAGGGAAACGAAAAACAGTTCGAGTTAGCGAGGAATTCGAGTTATCGGGGTAATTTTCAGTGAAATTTTGATCAAGGGAAAGGAAATTTAGTTCAAGTTTGCCGGGAATTGGAGTTATCCGAGTTCGAATTATCGAGGTTTACTGCATTTTTTTGTTCGCCAAGGGTGATACCCATAGTAACCGACGACGATGATGCTGGCGAAAACGTCTCTTAAAAAGTAAATTAACGCAGTTTCAAAATTCCTTGCACTTGTCTCATGTCGTTCAATTTGACAAATGTTGGGGAGTTGAATTCTAAAGGACTGTATCTGAGTATAAAAAAGAATTTAAGCAATCGTTGTCTTTGTTCATGCCTGAAGAATATACGTGAAATATGGCAGTTTCACGTCCTGGTCGTGCAACGACGGCAAAGAAATGAGCAAAAAAAGCGTGACGCACGTGCAAAGACGTTGTTTTGCTAATCCAGACCTATTGCTTTCTTGCCGTACTCGTCGCCGTTGTTGTCGTGGTCGTCAAAGCTTAAGCTTCCTAATTACCGGTCCCCGGTCCTGTAAGCCCCGCTAGATAGCCGAGGGTAAGAAGATTGGGGTCATAGCCAAAGGAAATTCCCTATGGGGGAAATGCCTCGTGAAATAAATTTTTAATGTGCAGCGGTCTTAGCTAGATGATTTTTTGTTGTTGCTACTACTAAGTCACCTGTTGATGCCCTCTCCTTCCCCAAGAATAGCCTGAAAAAAACAGCCGACATTTTGCGACGCAAATACTGGTTTCTCCTCGAAATTACGTCTGAGGAAAACGAACGCAGCACAGTCCCACGCTGATGACGTGTCACTACCAAAATATGGGTAGTATTTCTGATTGATCGCTGAAACGTCGGCTGTTTTCTCAAGCTACGCGAATAATGGTTTGAACAGACTGGTTGGGTATATAGACTTCTTCGAAATCAACATTAAAGTGGGATGGGCGGGAAAAAAATCGGCAGGTGTTTGAACACTATGATCAAGAAAGTGGCCAGTGGCCTGAAGATGCGACTTCATCTTGACAGTTACTAGTTCTGGTTACAATAGTTTCGTTTCTTTTTCTTTGTAGCTTGCTTCCTTATTCGTTACATCCTGTTGTGGCAAAGAGTTGTATCGCTCACAAAAAGAACTTGTTAACTACAAGTTATGTGCTACCTGCAATAGAAGAATTACACCAGAGGTAATCACACTGAACTTGTCTATTTTTGAAGATGCATTCAATAGAAACTTGCTTTTTTGATAACTGAGTGTAAATTGTTACCATTGATATAGTGTAGGTCCTAATAAGGTCTGTCGCTGGTAGTGGTTGACGTTCCCACGACCTGTGCGGAAGTCAGCGTCAGAGTCAAAGTCAGTTGTATGGGGTCTGGCCTCTCCAGATAGACACTTTTGCCTTACCATTTGAATAGGAAGTTAAAAAACGCAGGATTAGTGCGAAATTTGAATGAAAGCTTAACAAGCAAATTCACTTTAAATTAATTCTTTTTGTCCACAATTTGATGATTGGCTTCTCTAAAAAGAATAGAGAAATTGTCCGAGAAAATGCTTTTAAGGAAAGGAAAAAAAGACCCTGGTTAAAGTTTAACCCTGGGTTAGCGCTTATCAGACTTCGAACAATTGTTATATATTTCAGCGCGGTTGATGCTGGGATTGCGATCGTGAATGAAGTCGGCCTGGACCCTGGTATCGATCATATGCTGGCGATGGAATGTTTTGACGATGCGAAAGCTGAGGGAGCTGTGGTAAGGAAGGACTATTATTTTGAAGAAAATACGATTGGGGAGCATTGGTTTGAATCACCAAAATGGAATTGAGTGTACCCTCTGCTTTGCGATAAAAAAAATTCACAACATATGGTCATTCAACTTCCAGCTATCATTCTGTTGCAGGGTTTTTTTTATTCGTGTTGCTCTAGATTTTTCTGTGCAAGATCATGTCTTAATTCTCTTTAAATCTCTTACTCATTACCAGTCAAGCGACAGCTGCTTACTACTACTCTTCTGCTGTACCATTTATCATTAACTATTGAGTTTGTCGATCCATAAGTGTAAAAATTCAAGTCAAAGCTCACTTGCGGTACCATTTATCATTAACTATCGAGTTTCTGGATACATAGGTGTAAAAATTAAGGTAAAAGCTATGTAAACAGTTCTTTCCTGCGGTGCTGTAATTATGCTTTTGAGTCTGCGGATAAAATCCTTTAGTGTAACCATTTAAATGAAAGATGAAAAGCAATACTTTCCTGTGGTACTGGATGACTGGGGTGACTTGAGCGAATAGGGTGAGTAAGGTGACTGGGGTAACTTGAGTAACTTAGGTGACTTGGGTGACTAGGATGAATTGGGTGACTAGGGTGACTTGGGTGACTAG
Source organism: Porites lobata (assembly GCA_942486035.1). Taxonomy (NCBI): domain Eukaryota; kingdom Metazoa; phylum Cnidaria; class Anthozoa; order Scleractinia; family Poritidae; genus Porites; species Porites lobata. The sequence continues at coordinate 90,750 of CALNXK010000280.1, forward strand.
GGTGACTTGGGTGACTAGGGTGGCTAGGGTGACTTGGGTGACTAGGGGGGCTATGACTAGGGTGACTTTGGTGACTAGGGTGACTAGGGTGACTTGGGTGACTTGGGTGACTAAAGTGACTTGGGTCACTAAAGTGACTTGGGTGACTAAAGTGACTTGGGTGACTAGGGTGACTTGGGTGACTTGGGTGACTAAAGTGACTTGGGTCACTAAAGTGACTTGGGTCACTAAAGTGACTTGGGTGACTAGGGTGGCTATGGTGACTAGGGTGGCTTGGGTGAATGGTGTGACTTGAGTGACTTGGGTGACTTGGGTGACGAGAGTGAGTAGGGTCACCTTAGTTTTAGGTTGTAGTTTAATGCATAAAATGTTTACGTTGCCCATGTTTTCCCTATCGGTTTCCTTACGTGTAAAGTAGAATCCTTGTAACTCAAACTCATTAGGGAAGCGGAGGAAATATTAGTGAAGGTTTGATCAAAGGAAAGGAAACTTAGTTCGAGTTAGCGGGGAATTCGAGTTATCCGAGTTCGAGTTATGGGGTTCTAATGTATATACCTTCTGTTGGCTTTGAAAACGTCCGATGTCTTTTTTTTTTCAGGTAAAATCATTCCGTTCATACTGTGGTGGTCTCCCTGCCCCAGAACACGCTGATAACCCTCTTAGATACAAGTTCAGGTACTATGCTTATTGTTTAATTAATTACCAATTTGTTTATGCTAATTTATGACTTAATATCTAATTATGCAAATCGAGGATGGCCAAACAAAGCTGCCTTAAGCGTCTTTTCAGTTTTTGCGTCTTTTGGTCGTTTCCTTCCTTTGGGTTGGTCCATTGAGTCCTGCGCCTGCGCTTTCTTTGGTTAGGGCCTTTTGGGGCCCTGTAATTTGTGCTAAGTGTTTTATTGTTTGCTTGTTTGTTTTTTTTAGCTGGAGTCCACGAGCGGGTCTGTTGACCATCATGAACGGTGCCAGATACCTTTGGTATGGAAAGGTAGGTCTTAACATTTTGGATACGTACGCAGCACCCTGGGCCTTTGCTTTTCCCTTTGACCTAAGCTTTATAGTTCGCTGTCTTTCATGCGGCCACGTTGGGTGACAAGAACACATTTAGCGGTTGTCTCCTCTGGTATATACAAATTGGGGTGGTGGGGGAATTGTATTGTTTTGTCGACGAACAACTCCGCCTTGTCACGTGTCTGAAACCAAGAATAGGGAGTCCAAGAAAACACGACAGGGACAACACACACAATACCACGATGGCGACGAGAACGAAAATGTCAAAAAAGCGATAGGTTGAATAGGCAAAACAACAGCACGCTTTTTTGTACATTTTTTGCCGTTCCTTCTCTACCACGACGTGGAAATGCGTAATTTTATGTTTTAAGGAGGACGTAACCAAGCGATGAAGAAATTCGCTTTCTCTTTCTGAACTTGGAAATGGTTGTTATGAATTCGAGTCCAGAAGAATTCGCTTGCATTATTTTGTAAGCGAGTTGGAATAATCTCAATAGAAATTGAAAGAAAGTCAGCTCCTTTTTTGAATGACGTTTTCCGTACCTTAAACTCCACATGGGGGACATCATTGTTTTTCAAATTTGCAAAGATTGAAACAAAAGAATCTTTTGTTACAAGAACCAGTGCGCTTCTGGCTGGCACATTGATATACAATAGGTGACGTCAGCATGAGGATCGCTATTGTATAAAAAAAGGTGCTGATCTTGAAGTACTAATAATAACAGTTTGTATTTTAGACCGTCGATGTAGCCGCCGGTGGGTCTCTATTGAACGAAATCAAACCAACGAACATGTTTCCAGGATACAGACTGGAATGTTACCCCAACAGGGACTCCTTGGCATACGGCGATTTGTACGACATTAGAACTGCTAACACGATACTCAGAGGAACTCTGCGATACGAGGTTTGTACTAAAAGAAGGCGACTGTTTCGCAGTCTAGCGTTTAGAGGGCCACTGTGTTAATAGGCATGATGGAACACTGAAGTCTACAGAATAAATGCATTTTTCTCCACCAAGTCGTCATATTTGGTTATCCTCCAATAAACCTCTCCCTTTCAATACTGCACTAAAATGTTCCTCATATTAAAAAGTTTCAAGAATGTTACTTCATACAAAGAGTTTTTCACGAATGGAAATCGGCCTGGGTGTTTAAGCTTGGATAGATTAATTTTAGGAAGAATAAGCCATAATTTAAGTGGGAATTCATACTTCAACCTCGTGTGACACTTAGGAAGGATGCGAAATTATACTGAGCTTACCTTTTAAATGAAGCGTTGTTCATTTTGTATTTATATCCAAATGTTTGTCGAAATTGCTTCTTATCCTTTTTCAATACCATTAGGATTACAAAAGAGCTCATATCTCTTTGCGATTTATTTCCCAGGGTTATGCTACAGCTTGCTTGGCTTTGTTTCAACTTGGAATGTACAGTTCGGCGGAACGATCTGATCTAGCTTTAGCTCACGAACAGCCCTGGGTAAGATGTTTCTAAGGCAACATACTTATTTGTTTGTTGACCATACACTTGTAAGCCGTTTACCAGATTATTTATTTTGTAGTTTAAGATTCTATGACACCCCTTTTCTACCCCGTCCCTATTAAACTCAACAGGAAGGCAAACTTTTCTCGTATGGCAAAATGTCAGGTCAAGGGAGACGTAGGTGGTCCGTTTTCCAAAATCGTATTCGCAATAATAATTTTATGTGAAACCCTTCTCCGACACATCAATGTCGGGTTATTGGAGTGATAGGTGGGCAGTTTCCTAGCATCTTATTAGCTGTATAACGTTCTCCCCACCTACCCCTCCTCTAAGCCAAGGTTAGCACTGACTTCCCTCGTATGGCAAAATTTCGGATCAAGAGAGGAGTTGGAGGTCCGTTTGCCAGACTCTAATTCGCAATTTAATTGTACCTACCGCTCCCCTAACGCAACGTCAAAACTGACTGCTCTAGTATGACAAAATATCAGTTCCAGAGAGGAGGCCCGTTTATTAGAATCTTATCCGCAATATAATAAATTATCTGGGAAACTGCCCACCTACCCCTCCCCTAATCCAACGTAACTGACTTCTCTCCTATGGCAAAATTTTGGGTGAAGGGAGTGTTAAGTGGGCAGTTTCCCAGAATCTCATACTGATCAATTCATTCCTATTTTTTCCCCTACACTTCAGAAACAAGTGTTGGCCAAGCTGGTTGGCAGACCTGACGCCGGCGAATCCGAGTTGTATTCGCTTGTATTTGAGAAAGTAGGCAAAGATCAAGCTCGTTTGCAGGCTATCAAGGAGTAAGTACAGTCTTCGTTCGAGTTACTTTTATTCTAGATCGTTCAAAGCCCTGTGTTGCTGGGAAAACACTGGATTCCATTCGCGTAAATGTTGTTGGACACCTTATGATGCCTACAAAAATTAATTGCATAAACCCTTTAATTCTCAAGATCTCATTAGTAATTCTCCTTCCTGGCTTCTACACATTTTTATTATTCATTAGTTAAGAGAATTTGAGTTTATGTCAAAAGCGCATACTCTCGCAGCCTTTTCTCAGCACCTTTTTATGCTGGAAAATGTATTGGATATTAATTATAGGGAGAAGTTACATTCCAATCCCGGAGACAGGGCACTGCCTATAATAGTCATTAGGGTTAAGCAATGACTATGGTGATTATGATTAAAGCACTGAAAATAGTGATTAAGAGTTAAGCAATGATTACCCTCATTAGGGTTAATCACTGAAAATAGTTATCAGATTAGTGTTAAGCTCTGACTCAAAATGGTTAGTGATCATTTCCTGTTAGGGTCGAGGCTATAAAAGTGTAAATTAAAATTGCACTGGCCAGTAAATCCACCATAGTGATGCGGTATAGGCAACGGGCTACAGCGCCTTTCCCTGGAAAATAGGCCTCTGCCATCAGGGAAACAGTACCTGCGCCTCCCGTTCGTTTGAACGCGCGAATAAAGAGGTTAAGCATCACGTTTACGTCAAGCGGCAAACGGGAATTTGTACCACGTGACCAGGTTTCCCCTTTGCTTGTCGCCTACTGTTCATTTTTTCTACACATAAATTAGTATTTTCACGCACTTTTTTAGCCATAAGGATTTTCTGAGCTGTTTTTATCCGCTCATTTTCCATTTTGAGAAATTCCCAACTTGAATCTGACGTTTGCCGTTTGCCGTATACATGAAGCTTAAACTCTCTGATGGATCTTCGCGTCGAACCAAACAACTGAATCAGATCAGTAATTAATTTTCTCCTGAAACAGGTTAAATTTAGTTTTTCGGATGAAGATCGACGTTTTTCTTATTTATTGGTTTCAGACGTTCGTCGGAAGCAGATGGATAGAAAGATCCAACCTAATTTTGACCTTGAGACCAGATGTGGATCTTCTGAGACGTTTTATCCGTCTCATGAAAAGCTCGAAGGGATCAATTTAGGTTTTCTGGGAAACTGCCACCTACCCCTCCCTAAGCCATCATTATCACTTACTTCTCACTTAGGGCAAAATGTTGGCTTAGGGGAGGGGTAGGTGGGCAATTTCCCAGAAACCTCAATTGAGGCGTTTTTGAGCGACGCACGTCGTTCGGAAATTTGTTTTTCCGCGTTTTACAAAATTGAATTTCGAATTTGTCTGTAATTTTGACTTTTACCTGTTCTAGTGTTAAAAGGACAGTAGGTCTCTCTGTTGTTGTTACATTTGATCTTTTTACTCCACTGTTACTACTCTATTGTTCGTTTGCCAGCGGCGCCACACGGTTCAATACTCTAAATGCTGGCTTTTCAATGTCCTTCGCTTGTGTATGACTTTTTCCAAATATCAGCTCGATGAACGCAACGCGAAATTGTCTTAGTCTGACACAGTAAATTATAGGGTTTACTAGTGAGTTAGCTGTAATTGTCAAGATCACTGTAAAGGTGAGAATATCCCGTAAATTAACTGATTTTACAACGTCGTTCTTGATTAGTAAACCGGCGAAAAGAAGAGGTAAATAACTCAGCATTAAGAAAAAGAGTATAGTTGTTGTCGTTTTGAGAGCTTTCTTCTCCTTCAATTTCTTTTGTTTAACTTCCACTGAAACTTGCTGATTCGCAATTTCTTTTTCGTGGCGACGAGCCTCGCGATAAAGCACAGCTTGGCAGAATACAATAATGGCTAGCGGCGTGATTACGCTGGTAATCTTTGTTATACTAAAAAATGATGTAAGCAAAGTCAGTACCAATGCCATGATCCAAAGAAAAACGGATAAATATATTAAACGAACTTCCGTGACGATGGTTATGTACTGTAAAGTATGTTTGATCGCTATGTAGCGCTCCAGGTTTATCATAACCATGTGAAGGAGTGATGAAAGAGTTAACAGTTTAAATATAAATTGGCACAAAAGTGTTTGCCACAGAGCGTCGTCCCCTTGTCCGCGTGCTATCAACCAGGAGATAAAAACAGGTTGTCCAATTGCGCCCATTACGACATCGGTGATCGCCAAACATGCCAGTGTAATATTGGATTGGGTTCTCAAAGAAGACTTGGTTTTTACACAGATTATGATCAGTACATTGAGAATAGTTGTTAGAGGACAAGTTATAATGCTTGCGACTGTGATGAAGACAAGCACTGCAAAGGCTTCTCCAGTTACAGGCTCTTTGCCTTCTTGCCGATCAGTCGCATTTGTGTCCATGTCTTCTGTGTGAGAAAGACAGTTGGTTTGGGTTCCGTTTTTATTAGTTTTATTACAAATTCTCCAGTTTCAAGTTGGATTTTAAATATATTTTCTCTCTTTCATTTTATTAATTCTCATAGACTTTGCTCTTGACAATCTACGGATATCGCTAGGAGAAAATTGATGTTGGTCACTGTTAGGACTTAAAGGGTTAAATTATTTTATGTACTTTCATCAATAAAGAAAACCGACCTACTTTAATAATAAGCTTTCGGCAACTTAAAATGTCCAGCCAAGTTTTAAACTATCCACCAAGGATATATAAAGTAATTACCATCTTTAAAAAGTACAAACGAAATCAAAACGTGTCAACCAAATTAAAATAGTCCGACTTAATAGAAAGTTAGACTGTTTACACGGTATACCCCAGAATCATTACTTAAATTTTGTGGAGTCTCACTTTTGACGAAAAATTGCTTTTGGTTTTGCTGAAATAAATTATTGTACAGTTATTAAGGTGCTTTTTAAGCAAATTCGAACAACAGCTGAATCAGAGATTATGTTTCTGATCAATTGTTGTTATCCGCTTCATAGAATCAGACTTTGCATTTGATTTGCATTATTCGAATACTGACATTAGTTGCTCGCTGAGGCGCCAAAAGTAGCAAACAAACAAACAAACAAACAAACAAACAACAAATGACTAAGTAAATAAATAGACGACTAATGTGACAAAATATTTTTTTTCTGTTTTATTTATTTATTTTTTCAAGCACTTCTGTTTTTATAACTTTCTTGCAAAAAAAAGTCGTTCTATTGATGTTAACACAAAAGCACTTTGATCAATACGCCTAGCATTTTATGAAAAATCAATTTTCTGCGCGAAAGTTTAGCATAAAAATTGTCGTTAACTTAAGACGTTATCCTATTCCTTTTTTGGCTTATTGAGATTAAAAGGTTTCCCCGGCCAATGCCTTTACAATAACTGACTTGTTTGCATTTTTCTTGTTGTTTTCACGTTTGCCTGCGATTTTTGTCCACTGGGTCATTGTTTTCATTTTGATGCGTTTTCGACGTTTTCGACCTTATACACTTACATACAATAGGTATGCGTTTTTCTTTGATCCACTTTCAAGAACTTTTTCAAATCCGCGATGCATTTTCGATAAAAAGACGCTCGGCGCGTTAGGCGCCGTCCACACCAATCCGGGTATTTTCGAAACCGGATCCTTTTAACTCGAATCGGCGTTTCGTCCACACGAAACCAGTGAATCCGGTCACCGAAACCGTATCTTTTTTAAACCGCTCTCCACAGTGGTTTAAGACCCTATCAACACGATTCCGGATAAAAAAAAATATGCGTCTTCAAACGTGTTAGGATTCGTGTGGACATGGCCTTAATGTGATGTTACACGGGACGATTCGCAACGACGACGATATTTGGCGCAAGACAGCGTTGCAATGTTGAAACAATGTTGCAAGTATTCAAAACAATGTCGCAACAATGTTGCAACGCTGTGTTGTGCAAAAAATCGTCGTTACGAATCGTCTCGTGTAACATCACCTTTAGAATGGACGGTAGACTGCAAAACAGTCCGTATTTTTGCGTATTCAAGTACGCGCGAGCAGTCAAAGATAAGTCTCTCGCCTCACACGCCCTTCGCGCGCGTAAGACCGTTACGCCACGCTACCGATTTCTTTACTGATTTTGAGAAAAAAACCGACTGTTTTGCAGTCTAAATGGACGGAAGGCCTAAACGCCTAATTGTTTTTCAGCATTTTGCCTAAAGAAAGGAGGAATTTGTGTGTGAGTTTGAGTTTTAATTTGTAATTCTAAGTACAATACGACCGTCGTAATCTTACGATGTTAGTGTAGGTAATAGCATGATTTGTAGTGAAATTTGGCATAAATACCACGAGTGATATTTCGAAATTGTTATACGTCATTTCACGAGCCGTTAGGTGTTTGAATTGTGATACAATTTTGAAATATCACGAGTGGTATTTATGCCAAATGTCACGTACAAATCATGCTTTTATTTTTTTATACTACTACCCACAAATGGTTTGTAATTTTCACATGTAGGTTTTTCAAATTAAGCTGAAATATCACCGCTCTAAGCCAATTAAATTGCAGAAATTTCTCATGTAGTAGTATAAAAATATTTATACTAATACATGAAAAATTTCTGCAATTTGATTGGCTTAGAGTAGTAATTTGAAATACCCACATGTGAAAATTACAAACCATTTGTGGATAAGAGTATAAACAAATAATAGGATGATTTGTACTCGCAAAAAACGTGTATTAAATTTCTTTGCAAGTCCTTGAAAAGTCCATGCCTTTTCTTCAACTTTGAATGCAGTAGCCTGGAAAGAATTTTTTGATGCTTTTTGGTTGTCCAAGACAGAATATAAATCGTAGCTCAGTGAATGTAAAGGTCATTTACATAAAGTGCTCCATGTTTTATGCAATAATTAACTATCAGTTTAAGACAAGTGAACTGAAAAATGCAGAGAATTTGGTGAAGCAAACAGTTAAAGCCTTAAAGTCTTATTAGAATATACTGGGAATATGCATTTTTGTACAATCTGTGAAATTATATTCCTAGTAGGTTGTCCTTGAAAATCTAATGTGGTCCTTGAAAAGTCCTTGAAAAGTCCTTGAAAAATGGTTGCAATTTTTTGTATGAACCCTGTTAGGATTTTCACGCATTTTTTTAATCCATAAGAATTTCCTGAGCCGTTTTTATCTACTCATTTTCCATTTTGAGAAATTCTCTATTGGAATCTAACGTTTGCCGTTTGCCGTATACGTGAAGCTTGTAGTGGCCGGATCCTCATGTCGAATCTGAATCAGATCAGTAATAAATTTCTCCTGAAAGAGGTTAAATATACATTTTCATACAATTTTTCTTATTTATTAGTTTAGTTCGTCGCATGTGAAGATCGACGTTTGTCCTGGAGACCGTGGATCTTCAGACGTTCTATCCGTCTCAAGCTCTAAGGGATGAATTTCGGTTTCTGGGAAACTGCCTACCCACCCCTCCCCTAAGCCATCATTATCACTTACTTCTCACTTAGGGCATAATGTTGACTTAGGGGAGGGGTAGGTGGGCAATTTTCCAGAAACCTAAATTGATCAAAGGCGTTTTTGAGCGACGCACGTCAATTGGAAATTTGTTTTTTGGCATTTTACAAAATTGAATTTCAAATTTGTCTGTAATTTTGACTTTTACCTGTTCTAGTGTTAAAAGGACAGTAGGTTCTCTGTTGTTGTTACATTTGATCTTTTTACTCCCAGTTCCCTGTCCTGCACTGAGATTGTTCGTTTTCCAGCGGCGCCACGCGGTTCAATACTCTAAATGCTCGCTTTTCAATGTCCTCCGCTTGTGTATGAGTTTTTCCAAATATCAGCTCGATGAACGCAACGCGAAATTGTTTTACTCTGACACAGTAAATTATAGGGTTTACTAGTGAGTTGGCTGTAATTGTCAAGAACGCTGTAAAGGCGAGAATTTTCCGTAAATTAACTGATTTTACAACGTCGTTACTGCCTAGTAAACTGACGAAAAGGAGAGGTAAAAAACTCAGCATTAAGAAAAAGAGCACAGTTGTTGTTGTTTTTAGAGCTTTCTTCTCCTTCAATTTCTTTTGTTTAACTTCCGCTGAAACTTGCTGATTTGCAATTTCTTTTTCGTGGCGGCGAGCCTCGCGGTAAAGCACAACTTGGAAGAATACAACAATGGCTAGCGCCGTGATTACGCTGATAATCCCTGTTATACTAAAAATGATATAAGCAAAGTCAGTACCAATGACATGATCCAAAGAAAAACGGATAAATATATTAAACGAACTTCCGTGACGATGCTTGTGTACTGTAAAGTATGTTTGATCGCTATGTAGCGCTCCAGGTTTATCATAACCATGTGAAGGAGTGATGAAAAAGTTAACAGTCTAAATATAAAGTGGCACAAAAGTGTTTGCCACAGAGCGTCGTCCCCTTGTCCGCGTGCTATCAACCAAGAGATAAAAGCAGGTTGTCCAATTGCACCCATTACGACATCGGTGATCGCCAAACAAGCCAATGTAATGTTGGATTGGGTTCTCAGAGCAGACTTGGTTTTTACACAGATTATGATCAGTACATTGAGAATAGTTGTCAGAGGACAAGTTATAATGCTTGCGACTGTGATGAAGACAAGCACTGCAAAGGCTTCTCCGGTTACAGGCTCTTTGCCTTCTTGCCGATCAGTCGCATTTGTGTCCATGTCTTCCGTGTGAGAAAGACAGTTGGTTTGGGTTCCGTTTTTATTAGTTTCAATGGATTAAATTATTTTATGTACTTTCAGTAATAAAGAAACCCGACCTACCTTAATAATAAGCTTTCGGCAACTTAAAATGTCCAGCCAAGTTTTAAAGTATCCACAAAGGATATATAAAGTAATTACCATCTTTAAAAAGTACAAACGAAATCAAAACTTGTCAACCAAATTAAAATAGTCCGACTTAATAGAAAGTTACACTGTTTGCACGGTGTACCCCAGAATCATTACTTGAATTTGTGGAGTCTCACTTTTGAAGAAAAAGTGCTTTTGGTTTTGCTGAAATAAATTATTGTATAGTTATTAACTGCGAACAACAGCTGAATCAGAGATTATGTTTCTGATCAATTGTTGTTATCCGCTTCATAGAATCAGACTTTGCATTTGATTTGCATCGTTCGAATACTGACATTAGTTGCTCGCTGAGGCGCCAAAAGTAGCAAACAAACAAACAAACAACAAATGAATAAGTAAATAAATAGACGACTAATGTGAGAAAATATTTTTTTCTGTTTTATTTATTTATTTTTTCAAGCACTTCTGTTTTTATAACTTTCTTGCAAAAAAAGTCGTTCTATTGATGTTAACACAAAGGCACGAAACGTCAGCGACTTATTTGTAATCACGGTTTCTTTGATCAATACCCCTAGCATTTTATGAAAAATCGATTTTCTGCGCGAGAGTTTACCATAAAAATTGTCGTTAACTTAAGACGTTATTCTATTCCTTTTTTGGCTCATTGAGATTAAAAGGTTTCCCCGGCCAATGCCTTTACAATAACTGACTTTTTTGCATTTTTCTTGTTGTTTTCACGTTTGCCGGCGATTTTTGTCCACTGGGTCATTGTTTTCATTTTGATGCGTTTTCGACGTTTTCGACCTTATACACTTACATACAATATGTATGCGTTTTTCTTTTGATCCACTTTCAAGAACTTTTTCAAATCCGCGATGCATTTTCGATAAAAAGACGCTCGGCGCGTTAGGCGCCGTCCACACCAATACGGGTAAATTCGAAACCGCGTCCTTTTTACCCGAATCGGCCTTTCGTCCACAGGAAACCAGTGAATCCGGTCACCGAAACCGTATCTTTTTTAAACCGCTCTCCACCGTGGTTTAAGACCCTGTCAACACGATTTCTGTTCGGATTCGTGTGGACATGACCTTAATGTGATGTTACACCGGACGATTCGCAACGACGACGATATTTGGCGCAACACAGCGTTGCAATGTTGAAACAATGTTGCAAGTATTCAAAACAATGTCGCAACAATGTTGCAACGCTGTGTTGTGCTAAAAATCGTCGTTACGAATCGTCTCCTGTAACATCACCTTTAGAATGGACGGTAGACTGCAAAACAGTCCGTATTTTTGCGTATTCAAGTACGCGCGAGCAGTCAAGCATAAGTCTGGAATGAGGCTGAAATCAGAGAGCGAGACTGGGGAGAGCCCTTCGCGCGCGTAAGACCCTTACGCCACGCTTTACCGATTTCTTTACTGATTTTGAGAAAAAAACCGACTGTTTTGCAGTCTAAATGGACGGAAGGCCTAAACGCCTAATGGTTTTTCAGCATTTTGTCTAAAGAAATGAGGAATTTGTGTGTGAGTTTGAGTTTTAATTTGTAATTCTAAGTACAATACGACCGTCGTAATCTTACGATGTTGGTGTAGGTAATAGCATGATTTGTAGTGATATTTGGCATAAATACCAGGAGTGATATTTGGAAATTGTTATACGTAATTTTACGAGCCGTTAGGCGTGTG